>CALZFC010000031.1:1185000-1207500 GCA_945643635.1 Allodiplogaster sudhausi | reverse complement strand
TTTCCTCGCTGCTCTTTCATGTAAAATGGAATATGGCTATTAGTGCTTCTGAAAATACTTTCTGCTTGTAAATAGCGAGTTTACGCTCGCACTGTTAAGCATTCTCAATGCATTCTGCATAATACCCCATGCCGCACTGAACATGGTATGTCAAGGTTTTAATCAATTATTTGTAGTATAGTTATTTCTTTGAAATGTTCAGTTGCTTCGGTGCCATGAATTGGCTTGTACCTGATTGCGCATAAAAGCCTGTTTTAATACGTCCAGAATAATCTTGACAGCAAACAGAGTAAGAATACAGAAACTCATTCTCTCATGATCACATCATGTATGCATGAACACCGTTCTTTCATTTTTGATCCTTTTATGTAAATTGTTCAGCAGATGTTCACAACCCTCGATAATATGTACATACAAAACAGATAAAAACGAAAGGATGAAGATACTCTCCCCTACTCCTTCCACCGGCCACTACCTTTCCAACTTCTCCTTGAGGATGAGCATGGTCTGGACGAGTCCCTCCAGCTGCTTCTTCTCCAGCAAATCCGGCGCCCGGAACAACTCTCTGGGGTGCAGACCAAGGGTAACCAGGCCTTCAAGGCAATGCATGAATAGATATTGTCAAACAAAAGGATTGACTCATGAAAGAAGATCAAAGATGCCAACCATCTTGGAAGTTTGCCAAGTTCTCAGCAGCGGCAAAACGGCAAGGGCGAGTGCTGATCTTCTTCGCGAGTGCGTGCTTGTTCAGTGATTGCACAAATCTCAATTAAGGCATCGTTTCTCCTCCGTCTCTCTCTCTCTCTCTCTCTCTCAGTCTCTCTCTCAATCTCCATCTCTCGTAATCACCTGCACAGAATGACTCCATCAGCGAGTGCCTCAGCAGCGAGTGCTGGCTTGTCAAGGGGGAGATCTTCTCCGGTCACTCTTCCAATCCATTCCAGAACTTCTTTCTCCGCTCGTTCGTCTCGTTTTCCTTGAATCTGCAATTTATTTCAATTCCCTAAGAGTTTAGCCTCCAATAATTGGCATCTTCAACATTGTTATAAATGTGCCTCTATCTATATCTATTTATATATGTTTAATAAATAAACACAGGTTTCCTAAAAAAAAAACCGTTCTTTCTCGTACCCATTTCATGCGAAAGCTTCTGTTTGCTAGTGATCCATAAGTGAAGGAGCTTCGGTCTGCGTTTACTGCCAGCTCGGGGTAGGGAGAGGCGCCCTTGAAGCGGTGCCAGCCAGCTGCCATCCTGCGTATTCTTACTCATTCTTTATTATCTTCTATATGCGAATAGAGGCAGAGCTTTTTATTCCACGCTCGCTTTAAAAAATGCATCTCCCGATATAATGATAACACAATGATCGATAGATAAATTAATCAGTGTGACAAATTCAAGATTCACAAAGCCGCAGCATGAAACAGTACGAAACAGATATGAAATTGTATGGAAGATGTGGACGTTGCTCTTCCTTCAAATGAGCGATTCACCAGCAGTCATTTGGAATGTGAAGAGTGAAGAAGGCAGAGTAGACCTGTTGACTTAGTGGATGAGTAGTCGAGAGAGAGAGAGAGAGAGAGAGAGAGAGAGAGAGAGGGAGAGCGAGAGGGAAAGAGAGAGAGAGGGAGAGAGAGAGGGCAACTCATCCGGGGCTGCTTCTTCCTCTCCCCCCCTCAACCTTGTTTTCTCTACCGTCGACGAACAGCTTATTCCCCGGCCAACACAGCCAAGACAAACAAATGCGCATGGAACGCGCGCATCAAATTCGAGTTTGAAGTGGAGCTGGAGAGAATAACTATCTTGCACGCTTCTTCTTGTTGTGGAGATGTGAAACACCCACCATTTAGAGAACCGTAAAAGAATAGTCTCATAAGAAACAAGAGTCATTTACTCCATCAGTTTCCTTTAATTCCGACAAACTTATAGAACAAAAATGTAGTGCCATGTAAACAGAGATAAATTAGGATAACTTTATTAACTGTTGGAAATTGTCAACAACATCCAGCTTGAGGCGAAGAAACAAAATCGCAACTAGCTGCTTATCAAACCCGTAACAAAATGAAATTAGCATGTTTCTAAAACCATAATTAAAAATGCGATCTAAAAAAACAGAAAGAGAATATTCACTTCTTAACTTTGAAGTAGCCGATGGAAGTTTCTTCGGAAGCAACAACCACCATAACCAGGGCGAACTTCGCGGCACTCCGCAGAACCTCAACCGTTCATATTAGATATTCATATATTAGATATCACTGAAATAGGCGGAAAGTCGCCCAAAACCACTCCAAGTTACAGGATTTGTAATATTGACAATTCTAGTACGATGAAGATCAGGTAATAATAGATATCATTATTTTAGGATTTAAAAAGGAACCTTCTCAATGATCTCGTCAGCGGCTGAGATCTGCTGAGCCCAGGAACGGTCGACTGCTTCTTTCTCTGTCCACGTCAACTCGACCAGGGCCAGGGCGTATTCCAGCAGACTCGAACTCACCTGTAATGCTCTTCTTATTCAAGACAGAAAATTAAAGTATTGGTTAAACCCACATTTGAACCACGGAAAGAAGAAGCAATTCTAGAATCAATCACTTAATGAAAACTTCAAGAAACTGTTTCGTTCAAATAACACAAGACAGTAAAGAAATTCGAAGAAACGCGAAATCAGCCTGAGGCTTGAAATATAAACACTCACCTCTTGGGCAAATTCGTCCATACTGCCGAAGCTCGTGGGATCCAGTGTAGTAAATCTGAATGGGTTCATTTATTGTTTGCTATGAACAAGTAGCCAATACTAAGTGATTCCAATGCAAAAGCTGACAGCTTATTCTCCGGTGGTGAATCATTTAATTGATCCGTGGCACAGAGGACATTCTTGTTACTGTCGACAAGATAGTAGGAGAGAGGACGAGTCTCCATCACCTCATGAGGACGAACTGACGAACTAAATTACAAAAAAGATTCAGCGAGTCAGAAGGTCAGATAAAGAATCCACGGGAAACCTCAATAAGATTTACGCTGATAAATTTTGCGATTACCATCAACTGGACCTCCGAATTCAAATAAACTTTTATATAAGTGGAAAGAAGACAACTAGAGGCCGGAGTATATAATTTGTAGTCTCATATAAATATGACTAACCTCCAGTCAAAGGTCATCCTGGCAGTGTCCTGAGCAGAGGGGACTCGCTTGGAGAGACAGCGCACGCACTCCTTGGGGGGAGCCATTCTACACTGACACTCTGCCAGGATACACTCCACGTCCACTTCATTCCCACACAAACAGAGGCGGGCTGGTTTCGGCGATCTCACAACGAATAACTGTTGTTTTAAATCACCCATTATTCCAACCTACATGAAAAACACAAATCGGGAGCAATAAATCATATCGCGAACAAATGAACCTGGACTGGCTTGGCCTCACGTTCTTCGTTGTATGATTCTTACATTCCCCTTCCTCTTCTTCTTCCTTCTCGATTCGTGGTTTCTTCACTCCATTCGTCAGTCCCTTTTCCGCCAGTCTAATCTCAGCATCCACTGCAGCTTCTTGCTCTTTGATCCAACCGTCGTGGTCCCAGCCGTAGAGATGATTCCCGAACAGAAGGCTGAAAGATCCCATGGGCGAAATTATAGAGTATGCAATAATACTTGATATAAAGAGGAATGAGAATACTTGACCCTTTCTCGAGTTTCAGTTGCATGAGCCGCATGGTCATCCAAGCATCCACCACGGAACAGTGGCCTTCATTCCGCTGAAAAGACAGAAATTACAGAAACTTTCCCTTTCCGTTCACAGCACAGTAAGCATCGTAATCTTTCAATCCACATAATTTAAATAATGCTTATTATCAGAGCAACTTCGACCTCAATATTCTCATCGAGGAACATGGAGACGAGCAGCTTAAGCCCACTTCGTCTCCGAGCCGAACCAGAGAGGTTGTAGAGATGACCCACGTCGAGGCAGTACCTGACAACCACGAAAGTGTGACATGCCAGACAGTAAATAAATGAAATTGAGAAACCACGAAACACTGTGAAATGTGATCTTCGAGCCAGAATTCTTGCAGATATCTAGGTGCCCCAATATTACTAGAGAGGCCATGGAAAATGCAAAAATTATTACTTTTCGAGGGGAATCGCACGCAAAGCATTGAAGAGGAAGAATCATGAGATATCACAACAAAGAGGAGATAACTATTTCAAAATTACATATAGGTTTTGTAACAAGTATCTGTTATTACATCAAACCGATCCTAAACTAAAACTAGTAAACATGATCAAGAAATGTTCCCAACTAGTAAGAACTCCTCGGGCAAGTAAAAATGTAAATGTAACATACGGATGAGCCATGCGCAGCGCTCTCATATCAAATTCGAGGGAGTGGCCGACGAGAATGGCATCGGGAGGAAGAGAAGCACGCAGAGCGGCCTACAAGCGGAGTGGGAAAAGGATATGTTAATTGAATTTAATCATATTTTCGTGTATTAATTTTCTGAACCGCATTTTGGATAAAACAAAATAAGGGAAACAAAATTACTTAAATGATAAGCACCTGAACATCTGATAACGTTACGGTAGTATGCTCGAGAAGCTGTGGTGTGATTCCAGAATACTGTGTTAGATAGTCCTGAACGAACAAATGTTAGTTTTAAAAAAGGGCTTTTTAAACGTAATGGGAAAAATTCAACTAGGAAAATATTCTGACCGTTATCCTACTTTTGGGCTTTACGAGAGTGTCCAACAGCACGCTGCCGTCTTCAGATACCTGGAAATCACAGATTTATTACAAAGTAAGGAAGTAAGGGATACAAATAGCTTACAGTCTTCGCACCTAAGAAAAAACCCAGCAAAAACAGTGATGAAAAAAAGAAACAAAATTAGAATACCACAGAGATGCGAGTGAGCTCAGAGAGGCCAGCTTCAGTGATACACATCTCACAGTCCAGAGCGAAGAGAGGAGACTCCGCAGTTACCGGCGCATATCTTGCAAGAGGAAAAGGTCTCCCACTTTCAAACTCTCCATTTCTCTTGTTGATATTGATATCCATTTAAAATTGAACTAAAAAACCAAGTCTAATTACAGTGTATTGACGAAACTAATCACATCAAATAATAATAAAAAACTCATTGGAAACATCAAATACCAACACGAAGATACATTTTATTTATAGTATATTTTAGTTCTAGTCAGAACACTTGTTTTGTATTAACTTGTCCTTGGTCGGAATGATAGCCTCGCATTCGCTGGGGAAGGGAAAGCCGGCATTGGCCATGTCTGCGTGGCTCATCAACAAGTCCAATTTCAACGCACCACGAGGCTTATCCGCCTGCTCTAGTTTCTGCAAAACAAAATTAGAGCTTATCTAGAATGAACAGAAAATACAATATGAACTAGCATGATAGGCATATGCTCTTTGTAAAAGAAGAAAAGAAGCCACGCAGAATCCCCTCAACATGTCCTTGCCATACCTGCATCCGCTCTCGAATCTGCGCCTGAAGATGAACGCTGACATTCAGGAGATGCTTCCAGAATTCCTCTCTGTCGCCAACTTCCTTATGCAACTTAAGCCAGCAACGATCATAGAAACTTTCGAGATAAGTGAATTTCTCATCTCCTTCGTTTTCCTGCAAGTCGTAAACATTGTCCAATGAACATCAATATATGTTGCTATAATCGATGATTCAAACTCATAAAAAAGAATTGGGCACAGTCGATAGTCATTGAAAAAGGTAACAAAAGTAATACAAAAAGTAAAAGAAAGAGCATACGATGAATCGCCGAGGGCAGTTGAGTCGAATAACGATGATCTGCGACGTCGCTTTCCATGGCCGGTAGTTGCACCAGCGGGGCTTGCGCACTGCCGGCCCAATCAGCGAGAAATGCACGAGCTCACCTATCTCTTAAAGAACAAAAAAATTTCCTCCATACAAGGTAGCAATGAGCAAGCAATGGAATTATTTGCGAACACATACCACTCTTACAATTTCATTGCTAAAAAAAGAAAGAAAGAGATAGACAGATTAGTTGGTATGAATTACATAAAACCAAAAACGAAAACACCTTCATTAGAGACGAGCGTTCCGCCAAGCTTGTTGATTGTGAGATGCAGAACAGGTCCTGGCTCTCGCTCTCTCCTCCCTTCCTTCTCTGGTCGGCGAACCCGCTTCATACCCATGTCAACACCTGAAAACACTTCCATAACACATCAACGAATAATAGATACTGTGTATCAATTATCAAACATTGGAGAAGAGGACAACAAGCAGTTGAAGTATGTGAACAGAACAGCGAACCTTCCCGGTGAGAACTGCTGCTTGTAGCAATATCGCGATATATATCGTTGGCTAGTTCAAAACTCGCATCTAGAACCTGAAGAAAGAAAGCAGTGAATTGCTGACTGATTGTGATCAGCGGGAAACAACAGCAAACTAAGACAACAAGCTGATTAAGATCATGTCCAGAATAGACGCTAGAGACCTGATTTACATCAGCGGGCAGTTCACCCGCAGCCATCAACTTGCCGATTTGTTTCTGAAGTCGTTTACGCTGCCGGACCTTGCCGGTGTTTTGGAAGAAATTGGACATTCGGCCTAAGAAAGGTGAATATACTCACGGTCACTAAAACAATGACTAGGAAGAAGAAGTCACAACAGATTAGAATTCGAAAATGCTCAACTCGGGAAAAAAGCGAGCAGTTGCTACGCACTACAATAGCAACAACTTAGCAGGATTTTTAGCAGTTGAATCCTTACACTTTTCAACTGCTCCTGCGTGAATTCTCAACTGCTAAGCTGCTCAGTGGGTGCGTAGCTGTTGCTAAATGAAAGTAAATCAAAGGCTAGTATGGAACTAAGCTGTTGCTTAGCAGCAACTTCTGAACTGCTAAATTGAATACTGTAGGCGCCGATTGTCATAACACCGGAATGTAACTTGCTTATCAGCAACTTCAATACTGCTAAATTACTGTGAGCCCGAGTGTAATCACTGTTGATATTTCACCAAAATTCTTTAAGGCTTACCCACGTAAGAGGTAAAATTAGCCGAACATAGACTGCATTTGAAAGAAAATGGTGTGTGCATGCCTTGATCATTTGAAAGAAACTGTAGACTGAACCGGCTCTGGGATGGTTACAAAGGATAACAATCTAGATTCGGCGGATTTTTCGACCTATACATTTCTTCAGAACGGAGTGCGCAGTCGGAATATGGGGCGGACGGAGCACTTTAACCTTTCCTAAAAACTATAGTTGCTTTCATTTATCTTTAATGCTTTTCGTTGCAGGGGCTTTCTTGATTCAAAATTTTAGCAGTTCAGTAGTCGTAGCTTTGCAACAGCTTCGCAGTCCAGTCGCAGTATGCATTAGCAGTTCAACCGTTACACTTTTCAACTGCTAATGCATTTTGCCACTGCTAGTGGACTACTTTGCGCATTTTGAACTGCGTAGCAACTGCTCGCTTTTTTCCCGAGAATTCAAATGCTTCAGCACTTAATTGTGGTGTGAAAGAATTCATGAGTTACTAATTTTTCTGTAAACAGCGCAAAGCGCACCGAAATAGTTGATATGCTGTGCCTCTAACCATCAGACATTTAGCCCTTCCTTCCTAACTTCTTTTTTTTCTTCATATACACTCTTTTCGTATGTCTTCCATTTTGGTGTCTTACACCGTTGACAAGCTTCTAATTATTATCGCACCGATGCCTGAACGAAGTCTGTGAAGAGCCTTCTTGAAGAAGAATTCTCCTTAGACTTCTTTCTTTTATTGCTAAATTTATTTGAATACGTACTTCTGCTCATCGCCTATGGTTGCGTGTGTGTCTAAATATGGACAGAATATAAAACGTCTCTACTTGCGTGGTCCACATTTCTCTCGTTTGTTGGACACACGCGTGCCGTCTCCATTTCTCTTCCTCGAACTACTTCCAATCCTTTCTATTCCCTCCTTTGGGACGACGAGAGGCTCAAGGCAGTCATTATCCAGGCGTATAGTGTGGGAGGAAGAAGAGAGAAGGGAGGGAGATGATAGTTTCATTTCCCTTATAATCCTTTCTCTCGAATGCTAGAAAGCCTTTTCCGCCAGTTTTCTTTCCATGTTAATTTAGCTGCTGGTATTCTGAGTTTGATCCGCCCTCATTTTGAATACTTGAAAAGGATGTATCGGCGAGACGCTTGGCGTCTTCTCCTCCTTCTGGCTCTGCTCGCCGTTCTCACAATGGAAACCAGCGTCTTCTTTGTAGACGACGACGATCAAACACTCGCATTTCCAATACAAAAGTATTAATTCTTTTGTTTTATTTTTTTTATTGTTCATTGTGCTAAGCTTTCACTAAATTTTCAGAGGATTGAAGTGGATTTTTGGATTAATTTTCTCTATGTTTCTAACCATAAGAATAGTGCATCTGCAGTAATGGAGTGACTCATCTGGAGTCTGATATCCTGGACATGCTCGGCCTGGCTGATCCCCCCGAACACATCTCCAGTTCCTCTTCCAGCAAGGAAAACGCAGCTAACACTTTCATGCGGCGGCTCTATACTAGTCTCGAGCACCCGGAAGAGTTAGTCTTCTCTCTCTCTTTCTCTCTCTCTCTCTCTCTCTCTCTCTCTCTCTCTATCATCTGTTAACCGCACAGTGGTCATTTCTAACAGTAACAGCAAAGCATTGCATTTGGTTTTGCTTTCCTTCCACTCTGCATATTATTTTCCCTCACTACACGTTGGTGGCATAACAGTAATTAGTTACTTTTTGAAGGTCATCGAGTAGACAGAGGACGCTTCCTTCTGAGGTCTCAACGGCAGATCTTGTCGTCTCACTTGTGCCTAAAGGTTGGAAATTAGTTTTTTTTTAATCTTTAGTTCATACTATTTTGGTTATCATTGGTATTAAACTTGTTTATTCATAAGTTAATGATTTGCGAGGATTTAATATCTCGTCAGATGTCGAAAGAACGGAGCTTTTGGAAGATGCATGGTCTCTGCAATTCCGCGCGGAAGATTTGCCAAAAGGCACGGGTGTCCATCTGACTGGAGCTCATCTCTTCTTTGTACCGAAAGGACAGTCACCTTCCAGACTTGCTGTCTACCAATCAAGGTTAGGAGTTGATTAGGAGAAGCACATGAGAAATTTAGTGTGCCGTTTCCCACTAAAACTCAGAAGTGGCAGTCTGAACCGCATCGCGACGTGGTTGTCGATGGAAGGATCGAGTGAACCCTCGGAGATCCGCCTCAATATCTCTTCTTTCGTCGAACAATGGGCTAACGATGGCGGGCGCGCGGAAATTTTGCTGCAAGCTGAACCCGGTGCGTTTTCGTCCGTTCCTTGTCATCGCCTTAGTGTATTGGTAGTGAGGGGACGTCTCGAACCTTGTGTCGGGGGTTCAGTTCCTTTCGAGTCGAGCGTTGATGATCTCTTTATCAAAATAATGCTGTTGTAATGAGGCAGACTGTAAGTGTTGATAATTGATATCTGAGCTCAGTTTTGGTTGCTTTTTATAAAGTAATTACCTTGAATGATAGCAATGTATCATTGCAGCGTCACCGCGTGGTGTCGGGAAGGATTGGGAGGTATTTGTGATTGCCTCTTTCGATGCTCCCGCCAGACTCCGCCCACCATCCTCACGGAAGCCAGCAGTAGGAGGGGAAGCGAAGAAGCGGCGAAGAGCGAAGAGATCAGCGGAATCCCATCCACGACCTCCAGCACCAGAGAGTCCCCGCACGAACCCTCTCCGTGGAAGATATCGCCACCACCGCTCCCTCTGTCGTCGCCACGGCCTCTACGTCGATTTCAAGGATATGGGATGGAAGGTTGGCTTTGTATTTCCCGGAAATATCTTCTTTCTTTTAGCATTTATCACCAAGTTTTTAATAGTTTTCAATTTTGCTAAGGATGCTCCCCAATATTTTATTCAAGAACGCGGAATCAACTATTTTTGGCGTATTTCAAGGTTTTCTGACGATGGACCTTTCCGAAAATGTTTAATACGGGAATGCCTTCCTAACCTCGTTGTGCTTTAGGACTGGGTGATCGCCCCCGAGGGCTACCAGGCCCATTACTGCGTCGGCGCGTGCTCTTTCCCCCTCTCCGCCGACCTCAACGCCACCAACCACGCTATTGTCCAGACTCTCGTCCATCTCACCAATCACAAGAGAGCCGGCGAAGCCAAGTCAGAAATTTATATATTTTTTGTACTTTTTGTGAGGGCATACTGTATTTAAAAGTGAAAGCAGTGAGAGCTGTTTTCGGTTAGAGCATCGGATATGTCTTGCTAAACTGGGATATTAAAATAATGTAGAACTGGAGAGAGTTTGTATATTAACAAGAAAAGTGTAAAAGGTTGTTTGAAATGAAATAATGTTTACACTTTGAGATGTGCGCCTGTCTCCGTAACACACATGACGATTCTCTTCCTGGACAGCGACGAGAACATCCAGATGAAAAGGTACAAGGACATGATCGTCCAGGACTGTGGTTGCCAGTAGATGACGTATTCATTCTATCCAGAACTTCTAATATGCACTGCTTCTCTTTCATCCTCAAAGCACCCTTACACTTCCGGTATTCGTTACCAAATGTTCATTTCCTGCCAATTTAGAGTGTTATTCCTACTCACATTATCTTTGAATAATTTACATCGTTGTAATTCAAACAGAAAATTTCTTATTTCTGTCTACTTTAGTTTAGTTCCATACTAGTCTGGCTTTTTATTATTTATGCCTTTTTATTACTGTCATAATTCTTGAAAACCGGACATAATTGTAGCACTGGTGCTTCTATTTCATTTTAATATTTTAATAACAGAAATGTTAGCAGAATAATCTGATAATAGCTTCACGGGTACATTATCACATAAACAAGTAATAAAACTTGCCTTTTTCGCATAATAATAGATCCTGTGGCCCTCTCCGGTTGTTTGTTGTTCCTTGCCATGGCCTTTGTGAGAATTTCAGAAGTAAAAATGCTTACTTCGTTCCAAAGGGAACTGGATATCCAATCCCAAGTCAATTTTGAATATTCTAGTTTGCTCTTTCTATCTCTCTTTTTCTATCACTCTTCATCTCTCCCAAGCACATTCGTAGTTCTCTCTCTTTTTCGTTCGCTCTCCACTCTCTCGCTCGCTCGCTCCCACCTTGTACATGTTTGTATTTTGTAGTGTGCGCGCAGGCCATTCTGAGTTTCCTTACTATTCTTATGGCTGCGTTTGTCCTCTGTGCTTTAATGTGTAATTCGTTCCATTCTTGTTAATTTACTTTTGCCTTCATCTTCAATTTTCTATTTCGATTGTTTTCCATGCAAGATGACCATCCTGGTGTAAGCTGTTTATGCACAGTTCGATCGCACATTCTTGCTTGTTCTTCGCCATCCAACCGACGCGTCAATTAAAACGTGACCACTTCTTTTCAATGCCTTTAAGCTTATTTCACTGTCTTTTCCGCTTGTGAATTTATAAAGTTAAATAAAAGCATATCGCTCGAGCAAATCCAAATCTCACAACTTTAGCACTTACGATCGGTATGGAAACGCAGTGGTCAACAGCTAAAGAGTCATGTCAAATTTATTACATATTTTCTCGTTATTCATGTTCAAACAAAGGAGGTAGACAATAATTTGTTCAACAATAAGCGCGGCCTAACAATAAAGCATGAAAACGAAAATTTATAAAGGCAGTGTCGTCAATTGAAACTCCGCTGACACGTTCGAAACAAACGCCAAGATTATTTTTAATCTTTCGCTGTACTTGGATATCAACTTTGCAGCTGCTTTCACTTACACTGCTTCAACTTCTCCACTTCTTGTTCGAAATTCTTTCATGCTACTTGCTTCGCTCTCTCCCTCTCTCTCCCTAGCGTTGTACCTCTAGCTCTCTCTCTCTCTCTCTCTCTCTCTCTCTCTCTCACTCACTCTCGCTCTTTCTCTCTGCTCTCTATTCTTTTAATAGCTCTTCGCTCTCTCCTACCCGGATCTCCTCACTCTTCTTCTTCCGGTGTCTTATCTCGCCTCCATAGAGCAGGAGTTACTAGAACCACTACAGAGATGGCATAGAGGGCGAGAGAGCAGAGAGCGAAGTTGAAGATCAAGTCGAGGCGAGATTGACATGAGAGAGTGGAGTAGCAGGAGAAGCTGGAAGAGATAGAGAGAGAGAGAAAGAAGAAGAAGAGAGAGAGAGAAGGGAGCCTACCTCGGTGTGGACTCTATATAAATGGAGTAGGTGACTGCGCCGAGAGTGCACTGCGCGGCCGAAGCAGCGAAGATGACGGTGCCGGCTGCGCGGTGGAGGGGGAGGAAGGAGGCACGCGCAGCTACTGGCACTATGCCAAAGGAGAAGGCGGCCAGGCCGAACACGAACTAAGCAAGAGGAACATCACCCTCTATCTCTCCCTCTTTCTCTCTCTCTTTCTCTCTCTCTCTCTCTTTTTCTCTCTCTTTTTCTCTTTCTCTCTCTCTCTCTCTCTCTCTCTCTCTTTCTCTCTCTCTCTGAGCTCTTTCTCTCTCTCTATTTGTGAGCCCCCGCCCTTTTTCCTTTTCATCCGCTTTCTGTCACCTCTCTTTCCCCTTTATCTGTGCCTTCACATTTTGCATACCTGGGTTAGATAAGTGGTGAGAACACAGATTCCAAGCCAGCTGTGGAAGGAGTAGAAGTGGGCGACGCCTAAAGTTCTACAGTAATCCTTTGATCCCTCCACCGTAACCTTGCCTCTGACCTGATTCATTCTTATCCTTGACTGCCGAGAAGATCGCGAATCCCGCGAAAGAGAGAGCGGTTGCGTGGAAGAGGACATGGAGAGTCTTGGACAGTAGCTTAGCCTCGTAGCGAAGAAGTCGGAACATCAGCAATGCTGTACTTATTTGGCTATTATTATTTGTGCATTATTATTTTAATTAAACTTATAGTGCATCAATTAATAGAATAATCGATGCGTCAATACATGGAAAAATGATAGTTATAAAAGTTATAAAAATTATAAAAAGTACTGCATAAATCTGTATGCAGAGCGAGATAGAGGAAAGAGAAGAGATAGCGAGTAAAGACGAGAAAGAAAGAGAGAGACGAGACGAGAAAGAGAGGAAAGAGATAGAGAGTGAGAGAGAGAGATGCAAAAATTTAGAGCGAGAGAGGGAGAACATATTGGCAAGTAAAAGAATAAGGGCTCATAAAAAATTAAAGTTTATTTGCTGGGATCTGTATAATTATTAGGCAAAAAAGAACTAAATCCGATACCTTCTCCCTGCAAGACCACGAGTCCAGAGCACATGAAGACGGCATGGAAGTTGAGGTTAGCCATGCTGTTCTTCTTGTTCCAGGCCAGACCGCCTTCCATCGTATTGAAGAAGTATCCTCAAGTCTCCATTATTACAGAGTAACAGTAACACTGTAGTTATAATATTGATTTTACATTCTTTTCCTCCCAAAACCAGTATTGTTCATAATAATGACATCACTCGTGTACGTTTACTGTCTATCTTACCATTGATGTCTTTCCTTATCGCACGACTCATGCTTTGCACTGCACGCTTTCGCATGCGTCAGTAAAGACGGGCCACTCCCCGGAAAGGCATCTGATCTCCGCAATCATTCTCTGCCACCCGCTTTCTCTTTCTCTCGCTTTCTCTATCTCTTGCGCGCGCACTCCCTTACTCACTATCTCTCTCTCTCTCTCTCTCTCTCTCTCTCTCTCTTTCTCTCGCTCTATCTCGCTCACACTCATCATCAGTTTTAGATAAATGGCTCTAGCAACAGTTTATTGCTTTTTAAAGCTATTGATCATTCCCACTTTTGAGTCAACAAGTACGTATTTATATGAAGAATATTGTACACATGAGTGTTTTATGTGACTTAGTCGATAGAAAAGCCTGCCAACCTGCCAAGAGGAAGAAGGCGGCAGCGAGTGTCTGGGAGAAGGAGAGAAGGACATCGAAGTAGATGAGGCGTGGCCGGATGGAGAACGACGTCATGTGGCTTCGGCTGCCGTCTTCTCCGATTTGCAACGGCTAGCCGAAACAGCCGGCCGCTTCCTCGTCCGGCCACACAATGTGCACTGCGTATGCTGTAGAATACAACCAAGTGGAATTGACTTCCCGTCATGGAAGGCTATGTTCATTAACGCCCCAGACGCTATGGTTTTATTTGCGTCCACGGCAATGCTAAATATTCACAAGCTTGAACTTAGACGAGTAGAAAAAGTAACAAAAATCTTTTAGAATGAAAAAGGAATAAAAGCTGAACTAGAGTATTCTTTGTGGAAGGCGTGTGCGAGCGGAAGGAGGGAAAGGGAGAGAAATTGGTTGTGGTTGAAGGCAGAATCAGTCGGAAGGCTTATCGCAGCTTTCTTCACATTCTGCCCCTTTCCAAGCAAGGAAATGAGTGAATGGAGTGAGTCCGCTAGTGAGATATCACGTTGATAGGAGAGAGAGCAGGAATGTCGGCAGCAAGCGTGAATAAAAAGACGGTGAATAAGGAGAAAATGCACAGCATGAGAGAGGGAATGAGAGAGAGAGAGAGACAGAGTGAGACAGAGACAGAGAGAGGGAGTAAGAGAAGAGATACCGTGAGAAACGTGGATAACAGAGTACCGGAAGATGCCTTGGTGAGACTGCTTCCCGTAGTACGCTACGGAGGCTCGCGATCTCCAAGGATGAAGAGAGAGAGAGAGAGAGAGAGAGAGAGAGAGAGGATGGTTGATAAAGGAATAAGAGAAGCTGCAGGCGTCATGCAGACGGCTCATCATAATTGCCCTCTTATCGGATCGCTCCCCTGTTTGGACTTTCATGGCGTGAAATTATTGTTCGTATTGTCGCGTAAATTATAGAATCCTAATAAGAAGAGTGGTATTCGCTAGGCAAGCGGGAGAGAGAGAGAGGATAAGCTATGGGAGCTGCGACCGATTCCCCTGCTCGTCTTTTACGCCAGTTCGTCTGGCTGCTCAGATTGATTCTGCAGCAGAGAACACTCCGCCGACTTCGTTCCGCCATCTGGCCGGCCACTCCGGATCGGACTCACTTTCGTATTCTTCTTCCATTCCATGAGGAATATGGGTACGGTTACTTTTGTGAAACCATATTATGGTGATATGTGCTTGCGAGCCTAACAACGTCAAAAAACAAACCTTTCTTGTAGAACGTTGAACGTTCACCCTCTGATCGCTCTTCGATATGGCATCTCACCTGGTTTGTTCGTGAACTTGTTCGCTTGTTTTCTCTCTGTCTCCTTCCTTATTTCTCTCTTTCTGTAGCTCTCAATCTCTCTCTCTCTCTCTCACCTGTTTCTGTTTTCTGATGGTAATCTGAAGGTACTCCGACTCGTGTGCAATTGTGGCTTGATATAGAGTCGGCTACAAATCATCAAGGCGGGACAACCAGCGTTCGCTTTCTTCTTATGCAATTTATTATTCAACCTCTTTTTTTGGAATTGTCCTTATCGCAGCAGACGAGAGAAACATGAACAGAGATGCAATTGTTGTTATTCTCTTTGTAAAAGTACTTATGAAGTCGTCATTGCCAGTCGCCTCTGCCGCCTTCTGTCGTCACTCGCATCTTCCGCGTCTATCCAGATCCTTCCTTGTACTCCCTCAACGAATGCCGAATTTCCGCTTCCGACTTCTTCAATCTCACCGTTCGAAAGGATCAAGCAACCAAGAAGATCATCACTGTCATGGTAGAGCGATGAATCTGCCTGCTCCTGCTCATCCTCTGTTCTCAGTCTCTTTTCCCTCTCGGCCGCTCCCTCCGCCGCGATAGAAGCGGAAGCGGCGCCGTGGGAGACGCGGCTCTGCTTCCGCTCGCCGACCGCGTCCGCGTCGGGAGGATAATCAGTGCCAGCAGCGTCTCTTCCCACGCACTCTTCGACACTCTCGGCAAACTCTTCGCTAGCGGAAGGTTCTCTGCGAGCATTTATTTATCACCCTGTAAATTATTATATTGTTGAGCGTACATATATATGATTCGTACTCATAATGAATGCAAAAGATAGCGCTTAAGGTTAGTCTTTTTTCTCTCTCTAGAATCGTGAAGAGTGGTGACGTCATGCGCGTGATCACAACAGACCCCTTCGACTGCACAGAGAGTGTCAGCTGCATCCGGGTTAGAGAGAATTATTCATTGTAACTATAGAGGTATGTACATACATACATACATACATACTACATATATCGGAAGTATTGGCTTGGTTTAATTTCCAGATTGATTGCTCTCCCCACACGCATTGCCTGGTCACTGAACGCACTTCCGTTTACGAGGTAGGGTAAACATCTGCAAGTTTCATAGCGTACATTCTTATTATTTTTTATTGGAATAAAATTTACGACGATTTAGCATATCTCGAATAAAAAAAAGAAAATAAATAGATCGCATCGATGCACGCGCTGTCCCCTTTCGGCAGCCAGCCGCTCCCACTTCCTCTCCTCGCCCCCTCAGGCGAGCGGCTACTCCAAACCATGCGAGACGTCTGTGTCTCGCATCGAAAGTTACGTCCAAAGTTACACAACTTTTTTTAAAGGTTTTTTAAATGTTAGAACTCGTTTACTGTTTTAGCTGATGCAATCTTTATTGTCGAATCGTTCTTCTCTGGAGCCACTTGTGATTCTTCTGCACGGCGGACCAGGTACGAATAAATGCGCATTGCCTTCTCACTTGCTTCAACCACATTGCAACAATGACGATGACACCAAAATTGCCTTGTGGCAACGTGAAAGTTGTGTGCCTAACAAAACAAAAAGTGGCGTCTTGCTTCTTGAGGCTGTGGCCGCCGCCTCGAACTGCGACGCCTCGCAGCCGCGACGCATCAGAACTTTCTTGAGGTTTACAAAGATTCTTTCTCTCTCTCACGCTGCAGCTGCACTCCTCGTTGAGGTCTCGTGCCTCGACTTGTGGAGTGACACGGCTGCGCAGGGCGAGGCTAAGCTAAGGAACGCCTTCGAGAGAGGTAAAGAGAGCTTATCATTTGAAACACGATAATCTCGCTTTAAAATTATAGCTTCCTATGATAAATGGTCGTTCAGCTCGCGCCGTCCGTCCTTGCATCCTTTATTTGTCATCCGTCGACGCTCTCGGATACGACGCACACAGCAAAACGATTGGCGAGTCTTACTTTTTCTGAAATGTTAATACTCAAACGGTTTTGTAAATTGCATTTATCTCCTAACTTATCTTCCATATTTTCCTTGTAAACTTGAGTCTTCTCAGATCCTCGTCTACTTGCGACACTGCGTGGCTGCCTATCGGATGCGTCCGAAGTCACGCCTGTCTTCGGCTGCCGATCTAATCAGGTCTCAACATGATCACTGAAGAGAGAAAAATGAAGGTAAACACAGAGAGAAATAGAGTACAAGGAGATATCTTTAGTTGTCTTCCCTCTCTCCGTCTTTACGTGCTCTCTGTCTCTACGAGTACGGTATCGAGTGTCTGGTAGAGAGCGACCGCCTCTCCTTCCTCACGCAGACCTTCCGCCGCTCTGGCGTGGTTGATCACACCGCTGCACAGAGCTTGGCATGTCAAGCGGCGAGGAACACTTCGGTTGGCACGAGATTTAGCTAATCTTCAGGAGCGCTATCCGATTCAAAAACGCTCCATAAACGATAGAAAAAATATTCTAGGGATTCTCGGTGGCCGAGCTGAACGACCTCATCGTAGATGCGCGATTCAATGCTTTCAAGGACGGTGGCAGGTTGGATCTCCAGAATTGTCCATTTCATTATTGCAAGCCTTGTATGCGTCTATAAATGATAAGGTCTCTTCTACGTTGGACGGACATTGAGCGTGCCATTGACAAGCGTAATCAGAGCTTCGCTGACGCCATTGGAGCTCCGAAGGTACATCCGACCGTTTCTTCTTTGTTTTCGGCTTATAAATCTTGTTTCCCGATAGAATTGTACGCCAACCGTCTTAATAGATTCCTTGCGTGCGATGGGAGGATATTGGAGGATTGGAGGAGACGAAGAGAGTGCTGCGAGAGAGTATTGAGGCTAACTTACGCGGCCAATCAGGTTACGAAAGACATATGTACATATCAGAATACTACATTCAATGCCTACATTTTTCAATATCAAAAAGCCTCTGTTCAGCCCATCGCCTCAAGCGTTCCGGAATTATCCTATTTGGACCTCCTGGCTGTGGTAAAACGCTCCTAGCTAAGGGTATGTAAATGAGACTATGGATATTTTATTATTTTTCAAACTTCTCGTTTTAAGATATTTGTGTTACATTTGTTAACGTTAATATCTCAGCCGTGGCCACCGAGTACAAGATTGCCTTCCTTAGCGTAAAGGGACCCGAGCTGCTGAACAAGTACGTCGGCCAAAGCGAGGAGAACCTCAGGAATGGTGCGAGTTCTGCCGCCCCCTCCCCCCTAGTATTCTCTTCCACCACCCTCTTTTAAGTGTTCGAGCGAGCTCGCCAAGCATCTCCTTGTATAATCTTTTTCGACGAACTCGACTCGATTGCTCCGAACCGCGGCCGCCATGGAGACTCGGGCGGTGTCATGGATAGGTTGGCTCCTTTTTATTGACTCGTTTGCATCAGCAATATCAAACGAAGTCGTCATGCATGACCACTTACGTAAATTTCTTTGAGAATCGTCTCTCAGCTCCTCTCCGAACTGGACGAATTGCAAGCAAGACCAGCGACTCAGGTGCGTAAATTTTAGAGTATTTCATAAAACAGATCTTTCAAATGTTTAAGGTGTTCGTGATGGCTGCTACGAATCGGGCAGACTTGTTGGATCCTGCGCTTTTGTCGCCAGGAAGGTACTTACTTCATTACAATTCTAATATGTACATACTTTATCTTAACACGTTTGGAATTTATAGATTTGACAAAGTGGTAAACGTGGCTCCCGGCAGCGACGTCGAGTCGAAGACGAAGATTCTCGAGGCAGTTTCTCGCTCCGTTCGACTGGCAGATGACGTTGACATGACTGAAGTGGTATGCTAGGCCTGAATATCCGCGGATCCATGGCTTATGATTAACAAGTGAAACAAGAGTGAGTCCTGTTAAGGCCAAATCATGCGATGCCGTGATGTCGGGTGCAGAACTTTACTCAATCATTTCGAACGCGACCATGGAAGCCATTCGGGAACAGGTTATCGTTCACCCATCTAATTTGACATGAAGAATCAAAACTGTCTGCAGGTGCAACTCTTCGAGAAGGGGGTTCTGAGAGAGACAGACGCAGACATTCGAGTGAGTCAGAGCCACTTCATGGCTGCAGTCTCGAAGGGAAGATACATCTCATAAAACATTGCCATACAACGATCAAAAAAAGATAAATAATCGTTTAAAAATCTCTTTTGTTTTGTTCTTCAAGCAACGTCAGAAATCCCATGCACTTCAGGATGGAGATCATGAGAACAAATAGGGAGGGAAAGAGATAGAGAATGAAAGAAAGGGGAATCTCTATTAAATTAATCGGCTTTTCTGAATGCTGCCTGATCGTTCCATCGTCCGCACGATTCTTCCTCTCTCCGCTCCTCTTGTGCCCTATTCGCTCCCCTCCCTCTTCCCCTTGAGTTGGTGAGCCTTCTCTCTCTCTCTCTCCCTCTTCCATCTGAGACTTCTTGGAGCTCTAATTTGCCCTTGAGAATAGTCTTGAGCGAATTTACAAAGTCGTAGTTACGGATTCTTCTACGCGTTTACTTTGACGTGAGAAGCATACGAAAATAGAGCAAAGGAATGACGTATTGATAATCGAAGATGACACAAATTTAATAGATTGAAAGTGGTCAGTCCCTAAAATGAGTGAATGTTCTTGATATATTGCCTTTATATTTCCATTAAGAAAGTTAATATGAGATCGAAACGAAATAGAGGAGATCGAAGATAAAAGGCAGCAGTTGAACATGCTGAACGAAACTCTGATTCTCGCCTAATTCTATTGAAATAATAAACAATTTCCTACCATCAGCTACACTATAAATGTACATAGGGTGAAACATAATTTAAAACTTTAAATTTATTATATTGTGTGGACTCTCAACATTTCTTGAATCATTGGACGGTAGAGAAGGGCGGGTGCCTGTAGAGAAACGATGAAGTCGAAATGATTGAAGGACGGCAGACACTTCACAAGCTGAATGGAAATATTCATTTGGTCAGAAGCAGAAGACAGCGAAGTGTAGCTTGGCATTAACTAAATATGTTAGGGGCAAGTTAAAGAACCAAAAGTGAACCTTGACGACGTCACTTCTGAGTTGTGGTAGAAAAGAGTCGACGATGTCTTCTCTGGTCGCGAGGACGTCGTTTCCACCGTAGAAGACAAAGAGTTCAGTGCCTTCTATCAGACTGAAGTTGTACGCAGGCGGCTTCGGCTGCAATTAACTTGCGCATTCATACCGGTTATCTTTTATGTATCAGAATTACTGATAAACGATTGTCTCCGAAGGTGAGATAAAGACAAAAGAAATCGGCACGCTGACCATTCCGTAATGCAGCAGATTCTCCTCTTGGCTACCGTAGTCGAATCGGGCAGCGTATCCGCCCCAGACGAGTTGCAGCCAATGCAGCATGTTACGAAAGGAGGTGCCGGCTGGGAAATGAGACGCGTACACCGGAAAGCGAGTCTGGAAAGGCGAATCCATGATGGCTGCTGCAGATTTCGGGAATAAATGATAAGGAAGTCAATAATAATTGTAACAACTTGCCATGTTCATGAATTCGTAGTCGAGCGAACCCATCGTGGCTGCCACTGCATCGTTGCACGACTGCAACGATATTCAGGCTTATTTCAACATCTTGGCTTGACTTAGAGATGTTTAATTGACTTATAGCGGAAATGATGTGAATACCTCAGGAGAAAAGATACGGTGACAGAGAGTGAGCATGGTTGAGGCGCGCCAGTTGTCCAGGGGCGCCCACTCGAAGGAGTCGAAGAGACGAAGAACGGGCTGGAAACAACTACATAGTTACTTCATCATCATTACAAATTACATAAGAAACCAATGAAAAGGTCGGAGGAGGGCTAATATTGTTTTCCAATTGATCTACACTAAAATGAGCGACGACAAACATAAATGCGGTGTTCGTATGGCTTGAGTGCCCTCGTGACGCTGCCGACAACGCCGCCGATCTGAGAAACCGTCGAAGAAATGCCGCCCCACGTATGCAGCTGCTTCACCTAAATAAACAGGTATTAACATATCTTAAACTTCTGTTATAAAATTAGAAATGAAATTTAAATTACATATAAGATTACAATATGTATAATCAGAAATACCTTTGCAGCGAGCTCTGGACGATGGGCCAACGCCGTGTACGCTACAAGGCCTCCCTGAACAGACATATTCAGATTGTCTAGAACGATTTTTTTTTTGCTTTAGTGCAATTTATTAAATGATTACTCTTGTTTCATGAATTGACAGCAATCCATAATCCTGCGTATTACAAGTACCTGAGAATGGCCGACAAGGTAGACTTCCTCAGCTCCAGAAATATTGAGTGCAGCTTCGACAATCGACGGGACATCCTTCTCAGCAATGTCACTCCAGCTGAACAATCTTGTCTCTCTTGGAGAAACAACAATGTTGCCTTCGAACTTACGAGAAGTTCCAGAAGTCGCTGCTGCTTGCATCGAATTGTCTGTGTCTGCGGCTGTACGCGTTGCCGCGCATGTTCGGCAGGAAGACATCGAAACCAGCATCCGCGAATACGAAGGCTAAATATCATCTCAGATATTTTCATTATTTTAAGTAATATTAGTAATAATATGAGGAATGTTCTCGCTGCTACAAACCTGGCGACGTCGCCGGCGTGTTGAAGACGAACATTGTGCTGCTGCACGTGAGCCCGTGAAGGAAGACGACGACGGGCCGTCTTTTCGAGCAGTCATGGCCGTTGCCAGAGATACCGTGAGGAATACGGTACATCTCGAGAACATACTCATCTTCGGTCACAACTTCGTGTGTCTCGAGTTTGTAATTCCAGCGGCGAATCATTTCGGACTGAAGAACATTCTTTTTTTTCTTAGTCTTTGAATATTCTTTGAAGTATCAAGGAGAAAAAATAGGATACGGTAGAAATAATCTGACCGTGCTCATGAAGATCTCGTCATCTCTTCGTCCTCCATTCTGAAGAATGCTGATGGTGAGCAAGAAAAGCAAAGGGGTCAGTGAAATGAGAAGAAGAGCAGAACCGAAGAGTGCATTCATTTCATTTAGGGATGACTCTCTGTAGAGATAACACACAATTCTGAAACATCTTAAATACTCTTGGAAGGGCGTGTGAATGGACATGTATTCTTGTAGTCTGTATTTGCCTGAAGCCTGCCAGACTTTGCCTTCGGATAGATAACAGCCGCTTGGCGGCTTCACTCTTTGCACTCTATATCTGTTCTAGCTAGAACACAGACTCTCTTTCTCTCTAGTATTATCACATCTCTTCTCCTTCCTCTCTCTTTCTCTCTCTCTCTCTCTCTCTCTCTCTCTCTCTCTCTGCTCTCTGCCCTCTCATGTTCTTTTCCAGTGATAGCGAGTGTTACCCAGAGTCAACGAGAGTTGTCAGGCTGACAAGGATTCATGTGTCCG
>CALZFC010000031.1:1007500-1180000 GCA_945643635.1 Allodiplogaster sudhausi | reverse complement strand
TAATGATCATATGATCCGATTCTTTCTTAGGGTGTTACTATTTACGGGATTTCTATTGTATCGTTAATTGGTGGGATGGAAGGTGTGTTCTTATCAACTTTTACACGTCGGCACCCCCCCCCCCCTCCCGCTTGGTCGGTTTATGCTAGTCTACTCTTTTTTTTACTTTCTTTTTTCGGATACCTTTGCTATCGACTTTTGAGAGCAGAGTAGACGTGCAATTGATTGATGGAGCCTTGTAAACTGTAAAGATATTTGAAAGGAATCAGAAATTCGCCGTACTCTCTGCAAACTTAGTTGTTTTGAGTTCCTGTCTACGTTGATTGATAGCTGACTGTCAATATCCTGGCGAAGAGAAAGACGCCAATGGAGCGCGGTACTCCGTGGGAGTGGCTCGTGACTCTGCCCACCGGCCCCCAAGCGAAGAAATGCTTGATCTCTAGTGTTCTTTGCGCAACATTTTTCCCCAAAGAGAAACCAGGTGGTGCAGATAATAAAAGTGGTAAGAATAGGAGAGAATGGAGAAACCCATCTGAATTACCTTTTCTCTCATTTTAGGGTCTTGCGCGAGTTTCGCTAAGCCGATGACAGCTCCCTGTGAGTGGCCAACGTAGTAGAGGGAAGATGCATTCGCACTTGTTAGCGCGCCATTGATTAGTGCATCCAAGTCGTATTTCACATACTCATCGAGTCTGAAATATCTCTTGCAAAGAGAGAGAAAGAGAGGAGAGTGAGAGAGACTGTTGCAAAGCGAGAGAGGTGTTATTCTGCAGAATTAACCAGGTAGATCTTACGAAAATCGCCAAAACTCGGGGTTGCATTTGTTTTACTGGACGTGCTTTCTCCCGTATGGCGTCCCTCATAGATTTCCGAGGAAGACATCGAAACCAGCGTCGGCAAATACGAATGCTGTGGCGAACTAATCCACGATACAAAGGAACAACATTCTTAATTTGGACGTGCCCGGTGATTGATGAGGAAGATTGAAGATAAATTGAGCGCTGGAGGACATGAAGAGAATAACCGGACGATTTCTGGTGCTATTCCCGGCGACCTTTCCCCGAGGGATACGGTGTATGTCGAGGATGTAGCCGTCCGTTGTCGTCACATGTATTGTTTCAACTGGATAGTGCCACCGATTGATGATTTCAGCCTGGGAAGCAATTGGCGGCCAATTTTGTGGTTTAAGTTTTGCAGCCTAATTAAGAGTTTCGGGATCCTCGGAATGACGATTACATTGCACATATAGAAATGCAGCGATGTGAGAGCAAAGTAGTAGAGGGAGAAGTGGCATTGATGATGGTCCGGTTCTACTCATCATTTCGCACTGGAGTGGATGTTCCTACTATGCCGTAGTGGTACACCCCTCCTCCGCAGATATTATTACATACTGGTTCATAGTGTTTAGTCCACCCACTATTCCATTCAAAAGCTGCTTTCTTTTCATGACAAGTGCTCCTTTTCTTAATAGTTGTAGGATCACCCTTACAATTAGATTTTTATTACTTTCCTGTCACAGTAGGGATGGGAATTGAAATGGTATGATACTATGATAGTTAAATAAATTTGAAAGTAGACACTTGTGCATGCTAAATATAATGTTAACATTAATTCTTCAATAGTAAAAACATCCACGATTTTGCAGGCATCTTGCATGAAGCAGTTGGACGAGAAACCAGCTAATGTGACGATGTTGGAAGTGGAGGATGGGAAGGAGACAGCGAGAGTGGCAGAGAAGGAGAGCACTCTCTTAGTGCACGTGGGGAGAGAGACGGAGAGGACTCTGCTGGTGCAGGTGGGAAGAGAGGAGACCAGACACTCCGAGACCACTTCCACGACTGAGAGCACCACTCCGGCTGCTTCCTCGCCCGACTCCGCTCTGCCGTATGTCAATAACGATCACTTAATCATTTATTATCGGATTACACGAAAATGTCAAGCAAAGGGATAATTACAAGTACGCATGAATGCCATATATTTAAATTCTTCTTTGTGATGATTGTATGAACTATGCGCTGGCCTTCTTTTTGCACTCCTTAGGCTGGGCTCTGGTGAATACTAATAGTTAACTAGCAAAAGACTCTTCCTCTGAATATTTCCCATTCACCACGCACCTTGTTTCATATCCGCGAACTCTCACCACTCACAAAACACTTCTCATCAGTATTATTCACATATCGCATCCGTCTCACATCCTGTGATTGTTTGTGTGATCTTCCCCGTGTCAGTGTCTTGCTTGGTTTGTAGAGGCAAGAAGGCGAAGGAAGAGACTCTTCACGCGATTGTCCGCCGCCCCTGCCGCCCTCTCTTCTGGCTCATCCCACTCTTCCTCCTCGGCGGAATCATCTGGCTGGCCAAGAGGCAACGCCATCCTCCATCCGAGTAGAACACAACTTACCCGTCCGTTTTACCAGATATTTTCGATTGGATCTCTTTTGTTGCCCTCTTTCTCACAATTGCGGTAAAGTCAAGCTCTATATAAAAACGCTTTAAACCCTCTTCTCCCTTCGTTGTCCCATCACGAAGATCATTCTGTCGGTTTCTGTTTTGTTGTACTGGGTAATCTCAACTATTTGGGAGTGTATGAGCTGTGGCTTCTTGAAGCGTTCCGCTTCAATAATACATGTACATAGTTGATGAGTTCGTCTATGTCAGATTAATTGCTGGCTTGCCCAACTCTCATTGTTTCTTGTGTGGACTCACTGCGTGGAGTTTATCTATCCCAAAGTCTTCCGCTATTGGTATTCTCCAGATTATTGTGCATAATAAAATATAATGCAATTTGACACGTGTGATGCAGTAGCTTAAAAATAGCTTTAATTGTCATTCAGTGTCGGTTTTGCATGTTTCGTTGAATTCGGTTAATTGGAGTGGTTTGAATAGATCATAGTATTGTCCTTCTATGCTCACCTGTATATTTTATTTGTTCGCTACATAGAACTTGCAGATAAATGAGTGTTTTTCATATCCGTTTTGTTATCTCGCGGCAGTGTTATAGTTCATGCAGGTTTTAAGGGCGCATGGTAAAAGCAATGTTACTTGAAAGAAAATGAATTCTTGCCAACTCAAATAATAAGGAAATCCGTTTCAGGGGGAAAACGCTGTTTTGCATTGTTCACTTTTTCATTAGAATGCATTAATCAGTTTTTTTTTGAAATGAGCATGAGAACTCCCTTAATTTAGGGACGACCCGGACTTCATTTCGGATGAGATTCTTCGTGCGCTCGCGCAGCTGGAAGAGTCGCGCTCATTCATCGAGAGAACTCCGGTCTTGGCAAGGAAGAAGATGGCAACTGCCAACACCGCTAGAGTCTCCTGAACTCCCGACTTTGCCACTCTGTCGACTCCATCTTTCAGCGTCGCCATTCCTGTACCATCTGACCCTCTCTGTCTCTCTCTCTATTAGTGTTTCTCTCTCTTTTCATACCCCTGTAACTCTCTTCCTCTCTCCATCCCTGTGCCCTATCATTGTTCCTCTCTTCCTCCTCATTATCTTCCTCCTAACCTCTCTCTCTTTCTCTCCCTCTCTCTCTATCTCTCCCTCTCTCTATCTCTCTTCTCTCTCCATATCTATAACTCTCTCTGTCAACTCCTAACCGTATCCACACATGTACAGATCCTTCCTAAGTTGGTGCAGATGTTCTTTTTATTCTCAACCTCAACATGTTAATCTTCCGCTAGGTGACGTCAGACTTTCAATTGTTATATGCTGGCTTTTAAATGGGGAGGGCTGAGTACTGTACTTTGTCATAGTTCTCTGGGAGCGATGGGGGTGCCTAGATCCACTGTGTCACAGCAACTTTGTAAATGCTACATATAAGATAAATATGACAACCTTAAATCAGCTATTGTGGCTATGGAAAAAATTTTCAGCAAAAGATTTATCTGATTTAATTGTTGGAGAAAAGATTATGTACATTGAATGCCGACACGAACTTTTGAATTCCAATGGCCAGGACGGGGTAGAATTCGAATGTCTTCAAGTTCTGTCTGAGGAAGAGCATCCTGAAGAATGCTAGGAATTCATTCACCTCCTTGCACGGACGATTGTGATAACGATGATAAAAGGGCAAGCCAGCTATTACAGCCGATTATGATTTGGTTTACTTGGGTGTCATCAAGGAGAAACTGGGAGGGAGAGAGAAGGAGACAGATAGTGGAGGAAGAGAGAGAGCGAGGGAGAATATGGTGAGAGAAAGAGAGACGGTAGTAGAAGAAAGCAGATGGTGAGAGAAAGGGAGATGTATAGAAAGAGAAGGAGAAAGAGAGAGTCCTTATAAAGCTTCCGATATATGCCCCAAAGCGAAAAAGAAATGTTTTTTTGCGTGGAGATGTGTCCTCTCTCTACTACATCGGACACTCTTAGGTTTCCTCTACTATTCTATCTATTCTATCTTTGCATCGTTCCTTATTTCTTTTTGAATAACAAATACAAGGAAAAACAGATTGAAAAGTCGTAAACCAACTTGATCACTAGTTGCATTGCTTGCAGGGAACTCTACTCGGCTTTGCGAAGCTTGCATCGGACCCATCATTTTCTGATAAAGTATGGGATCTTTGTTTAATGCTGACGTAATTTTATTTTTTACCATAAAATAAGAATAAATTGATTTGAGATTCGGTGAACAAGTTCTCCATCGTCTGCTTCCCTCTCGCTTTTACGCTATTCAATGTTAGTCCTCATCAAAATATATTATTATATGTATGTTTTAAATCAGAATTTAAGACAGTACGCAAACATAATCCGTTTAGATCACTGTAATATAAAACAGACGATGTGAAGTGTTCTCTTGCAGCTAATCTACTGGTCGCACTATCTGTCGCAAACATTCGATCAGAACTTCATTCCGCCAGTTCCTCATTAGGCGTCTAATTCTTTTTGTGAAATGGCTTCCTCGCAAGGCTGCAGTTTCTTCTCTTTCTTCATGGGTCATCCTACTTTTTTGCGTCGCTCCCTAAATCACATTTCTTAGTTCTCCCAAGCTTTTATTCAACACTCAAACAGCCTCTATTTTAATAGTCAACGAGTGATTCGACTTTCTCGGGTAAGCCTCTTTACATTTGTTTTTCACCTTTTATCCTGTGAAACGACGAATGTCCTTGCAAATTCTTAATTAATGCTTTTGTGTTATTCGACAGAAATTAAACGTGTACAAATTCGGAAGATATGAATTGCTTTGATACCCGAAAGACCTCTCTTTGATGTCGACCGCCCTGATGTGTTGTAAGAGATTGTGTAAAACAGTTTGTAAGTGCTTACATGTCCCATTTTTGTACAGGATTGAAAAATTTGGTAGCCTGTTTTTTCTTCATGTCAATACAATTAATACATTTTCAGAGATAAATACATTCCACGACTGGGACACGACCCTTTATTTCTTTCAAAAATAAATAGAAGGGTGGGGGATTTCCTTTGGAGGAGAGGCAAGACCAGAAGGGAGGAGAATCGACGGAAGAGACTCAGCAGAAGTCGAGGACAATCTGCAGGAGGTGGCGCGTCAGCAGAGACCCAATGGCATCTTCCGGAATCTTCAAATTATGACGTCATCAAGATGAAATTTTGCTTTCGTTATAAATTGTAATATATTTTTATTTGAAAGCCAAAAAAGGAACGTCGTGGTAAAAGATGGTGTCGATGGGATCGAAGGAGTCGAGTTCGGAGAGAATGAAGAGAGAAGGGATGGTGCCATCGTAGTCGAAGAACTTGAGAATGTCTTTGACGGCCTCGGACAGCGGCTGAGAGCTCGGCACTGTGTCGCACTGAAACGGGAGATCACTGAGAAGCAGAATGACTGAATGAACAGAGCTGAACGGTTACTGTCAGAGACCTCATAGAACCGGCGGGTCTTCACCCCGTCACGCAGCACGATGAGCAGGCAGCTCAGACTCACGAAGCTCTCCTTCTCTTTCTCTCCAAGAATATTTCCCAGCTTCTGGTCAATCGCCACCTTCAATGCGGACGAGTCAAATTTCTTTCACATGTCTCCAATCGATGAAGCTCTGTGATGTTTGGTAAGATGAGAGGAGAAGTGGGAAGCAGTCTAACGTTGAAGGGAGGGAGGCTGAGCTGGTCGGTGGTCCACTGAATGTGGTACTTGCTCTGCTTCTCGCCGTCCCTCTTCTTGGCTCGAGTGACGGCGAAGTTGATCTCAATCTCTCCGATGTCCAGTCCCGCGCAAGGCGGCAACGTCTCCTCCACGGCGATGCCCTCGCAGCACGGGTCAACCGGCTGACGACGGACGCTTTTCCCTGCAAATTTCATTTTTTTTTATATATTATAAATGCTACGTATTTTGAGCAATCCAAAAAGGTTTTCTTTACAATATCAATTAATTGCCTATTGAAATAAAACCGACTAAAAATTTTTAAGCAAGATGCAAGGAAAGGTACCATGAGAGTATTTTCCAGATCGTTTGGTCGCTGACATATTGGTAGCGTCTTCCCACACGGCAACCGGACGCTAGTGAGGATATCTTGTGAACTGCGCAAGGGAAGACGAAGAAGACCAAATCGAACACATTACTTTTGCATATGCATGTCGACCATTAGGCGAGGTGGCAATTCTTTCAAGCAGTGAGTTCAGCTTAGTACAAGAATTTTTGCAAATCTATTCTCAGTACATTTTTAAAAGACTGTAGAGGAAGTCATTTGCTATCCTGGATGGTCACTTTCATACCAAACCCTTCCGGGGAGTGGCCGGCTCCTTCTGTTGCTCTCCTGGGCTAAAATATAGAATTAACTTGAGAAATCTTTCAATACGGCCTTTCGTTTTATTTTTCCGAAATTTTGCTATTTTCAGCAGACCGCTTCGGTAGAAGACAGTATTGCCATTGCATCTGAAATTTTTCAGTTGGAAATTTTCAAGCTAATATTGCTTTGATACTTTCTTAGAAGTCAGAATATGACGCATATGAAAGACATCAGCAACATTTGAGATTATATTTGAGATTATATGATTGGAGTATGTCGAGGTCTTCACGGATTCCTTATTTCCTGCTTCTCGCAATGACTATTGTTCCTTGCTGCTCTGAATTCTCTGATTGACTGTTTCTCTATCCCGCAAGACTCTATACTATTTCTCTCGTCTATCAGTTCAAGAAAACGTTATTTGCTAAGAAAGATCCTTCCCTTTCGAAGTCTCTCAATAAAAATGTCTTTTTGATAGAGATTGTTTTCTCTTTCCCTTCCAACCCATGATCTGACTCGTTTGCCTCTGACTAAACCGGTTAATTGTTACACAAGTTGTAATCGTCTTGCATAGCGCAGAGCATATTTAGGTTTTGTTGCCATAAGAAGCCTTTGTTGTGCGTCCCGCGGAGCGTGGCTTCGACGGAGATGAATTGAAGGATGACCTACAAAAGACTTTGCCCTCGCCTTCTTTGGCAAGGCCATTGGAGGTTGAAGGAAGCAAGGGAGAGAACGATTTCCCTGCATTCTAGAGAGATATCAGGCGGAGAGAGGAGGTATTAAAAACGAAACAAAACAATGTAAGTGATCCTCAATTTTTTATGGTCAGTAATCTTGGCTTCTTTCTATTATTTAAGTTATGATTTGTCGTATTAAATAATATTTGGTCTACCGTTAAGTTGTACCTACAAATTGAATGTCAGCAAGAAGTTGTCAATGAAATGGCTAATCTTATCTCAGGGCGATCATTTGCAGTTGTTTAAGAAAGCCAGACTAAGCTGGGGAATGTGTTGCTCCTTTACAAGAATGTGTCACCCCGTGATCGGAAATTTCCCGCCTTTCTCATTCGTAAATATATTTAGATGAGAGAAACGTGACTTCCATATCAGAGAGGAAAGGGCGTCGAATGAGATAACGATAGATTTGAAAACAACTCCTGTGGAGATTCGCCATAAAAGAGGGCGAAGTTTAGGACGGATCATATCTGTAACTTATATGGCTTTTCCAATTGGTCAGAAAATGCGATTGAGCGACAAGTCAAGTCAGGCCTTACATACATATACATATGTATGCACGTACTACTCTCTCTCTCTCTCTCTCTTTCTCTCTCTCTCTCTCTCTCTCTCTCTCTCTCTCTTTCGGTCTCATCCACTACTTGTCAAAGTGTGTCTTTGCCAACGCGGGTTGCTGGCAACGATGGTTCAGCAGAAGATCGCCATCTTCAATCCTCCTCACGCTCTGCTTCTCTCTCTTTTTCTTCTTTTTCACTCTCACAGCTCTCTATCTTTCTTTAGCCTTATCTCTCGTTTGTTCTCACTCGCTCACTCGGTCTCGTACTCATCAATCTCAATGTCTTTCTGTCTCGCAGGTAAACTCTTTTCACTTCTCTCGACACTCTCTCCTGCCCACTTCGCGCCTTCCAATTTCTCGAACCTTTTCTCGCGTTGCTGTTCGAAGTTCTTTTTGGCACTCCGAGCATACTCAGCTGTCTGGGCTGGTCCTCATATGCATGCTATGTATGTATCACTTTTCTTTAGTCGCTCTCTTTCTCTCTTGTGCTCTCTCTCTCACTCTCTCCCTCTCTCTCTCTCTCTCTTGTGCTCTCTCTCTCCCTCACTCTCTCCCTCTCTCTCTCTCTCATTCTCTTTTTCTCTCTTTATCTCTCGGTCTCTCTCGATTTCCCAACCCCAGCAGAGTCTCAATGAACTGAATGTGACCATGGCGACTCGTGAATCTATTCGCTCAATATTCGCTCCGTACCTGCGCAAGCACAAACTCTTTTTTTTTCTAAATTAAGATTGACTAAACTTTTTGCATAGAATTATTACTTTTCTTATGAGATTTCTTGATCAAGTTGATATAAGCCACGCTCTGCACACGAACATCTGAACATCCACTATTTATCCCACATGGAGGCGATAAATAGTGGATGTTCAGATGTTCGTGTTCTGCGAATTCTTTGTCTTCAATTCAATGAGACTCTTTCCTTATTCTTGCATCGAACATTGCTTACTCGATTCGCTCTCCATTCTTCGTTCCAGTTCATGGCCAGAATCGTTTCCATCTAATGGAATTTTACACCGCTTCTTGCCGACATCTTACCCTAATTTATCTGCATAGAAATGTAGAACTAGCGTTCACGGAAAGGCTGCGATTTGATGAATAAGAGAGACAGTGAGTGAAAGAGAGAAATAGAGAGTTAGAGAGCTAGAGAGCTAGAAATAAGACTGGAATAAGAGACGAGAGCATACCGAGGAATAGGAGGAGTAAGGGTATTCTTCGACTAAATAGGAACTGATATACTAACCAAACCGCAGGAAAGTCTGCTGGTCGCTTTAAATGAGCAGTGAGATGTGAAGGTTCTCGATTCGGCTGCGGAGCCAATCGAGAAAAGCAGAGAGATGTGAGAGAAGGACATTGTAGAGAAAGTAAGTGAAAGAAAGAGAGAAAGAGAGCGAGAGAAGAGAAGAGAGGAGAGTGAGTGCGTGAGTTAGAAATAAGAAGGAATGGCACTGACCTTCCATCACGTGGTCCTTCATTCCGATTTTGTTCTTCATTTTCCTGGCCGAGATCGTGCGCATTCAACTCTACTTAATGTGATCCTAACCTGCCAATTGATGAGTGCAGTACAGTGGTAACTGAGAACAGAGAGTTGACGTGACAGCAGAATTCAAAATCGTTGCACATGTCTACACAGAACTTCATTCTTCGCAACATTTGGGTTGTATTGAATAGTTGGTAATGTTTGTGTTATTCGATATCAAACTGGTCCGCTTTGCTTCCCCGTTTCGAAAAAAAAGAAGAGTATAAGCGGCCAAATCCACTCTCGAAAGTGCGCAGAGCGGGCCTCTAATTAGTGTCCCTTCAAAACAACATGAAGTGGCATCCCCCCGTGACGCATTCGGCCCTTTCCAATGACGCAAGGTGACACTTTAAAGGAGAAGCACCGCTCTTGACCCAAACAGCTCAAGCACTTCTTCCGCATGAGAAAGACTTCTCTCCTCTCTCCTCGCTGACCCTTCTTCCGTGTTTAGTCACTATCACTTCCACCGCTTTTCCATCGCGTAGTAAATCCCGACTCACTCTTACCTTGTTTCTCTGACATTGAGACGTTTTATTTATTATTATGAATAGCCGGAATAAAGTGTATTCTTTGTTTCTTAAATTTGTGACCATTTTGAACTGTTATGTATTTTGCCCTTTGCCTTCTAAAAGTGGATAGAAATAGAGGAGAGAGAGAGAGAGCGAGAGAACGAGAGAAAGAAAGACACTAATTGCAACAAAAAGAGCGACAACTCGGTGTAGTCAGTCACTTATTTCTGAATATTGTGTATGGAATATGCTTGGGGATCTTCTTCTGATTTCTTTGCTCTCACATCATGCTCTTGTTGACCAAGGAAGATGCCACCATTCGCTGTTTTCTTCTTCCTACTTCACAAGTTCCCGCCCGCTCTGCTGAATCTCTCCGCCCTTAATTTCCTTCATTCATCCACTTTTCATTATTCAGGTGTTACACTGCATTTTCCGTCCTGCTTTAAGAACATTGATGGATGTGCTAAGTGTGTAAATATGTATGTTGTTTACAATAAAAAAAGACATGCTTAGGCATCCGGTAACTTTAATTTCCTGCCTTACATGCTTTACTCTTTTCTATTTCAGTCCTTTCCTTTCTATCTCTCTCTACAGCCCTCTCCATCTCTCTCTCTCTCTCTCTCTCTCTCTTTTCTCTCTCTCTCTCTCTCTCTCTCTCTCTCTCTCTCCAATCACCCCCATTCATGTTCACTGCTCTCTCCTGCATGCAACACAGCAATCGGCTATCGTATTGAACAACAAAAACCTCGCTGTATACGAGAGAATGTACTGAATACGGCAACCGGTCAGACTGCCTAGATAATTGCTCAAGATATGCCCATATGATTGTTCTGTTGATTTTTGAAACTTTTGTCAGTTTTTTTTTTCATTTTGTTTTATGTCCATAGACTGCATTGACTGAGAAGATACGTGATCGTTCTTTGCGCTGTATTGTACCTCCTCTCTCTTTCTCTCTCTCTTTTTAGAGCGGATTTTGGATATAAAGTAATTTCTTTCTTGTGAATGTTTTGCATATTGCCATGTGACCCGGACTCTGGCGATTTGCCAGAGTCGTGCCCTGTCCTTCTTGTTGTGTTCTTTTTCGTTGTTGTTTGTTGTGGCCACTTCCCCATTCTTTGCATTGTATCAACGTTCATATATTTCACCCTTCAACAACGGGTGGCATATTTTCTGCCCTTCTACTTCCAGTGATAACGGTAGGGATTCCCATATTTTCGAATTCTAACAGGAGGAATACCTGCATTGTCAGAGACGGTTTCCCTATCAATCATTCTCCGCGTGTCTATCTCTCTCCTTCTCTCACTCCTCTCTCTCTCTCTCTCTCTCTCTCCTTCTCTCACTCTTCTTTCTCTCTCCCTCTCTCTCCCTCTCTCTCTCTCTCTTCTATTCTGTGAGTTCTGTAATCTCGCGACGTTTGAACTAGCCGTTCTCTAAAAGTGGTGGGGTCGAGCTAATCGGATACCTTCCTTGCTGGCACATGACCTGCCTTGTCTATCTTTGTCTCTTCGACGCTACTCTTTTATAAATAGTAAGAGATCCATTTGCATCTCTCCAAATAGTGGCGAAGGCGTTCTCTCCCAAACTGATGCTTGATACCCCCTCGCAAACCTTCTACATTCACCTTCGCTTGCTCTCCGAGAGGATCGAAAATTTGTAAAGAAATAAATTTTGCGCAATCGAATGCTCATCATGTGAGACTTTACGTTTTCAGTTGATTTTTCTTGATTTTGTCCTTGCAGGAAAAGTACTTCTTTTAAGTGTCAAGTCGTTTACTCACAATCAGCACCATTACACCTGTGAACTATCTGAAAGTGCATCTGCATAGAGTTCGCTACGCTCATCCTCAGCGAAAATCCATGTGTAGCCAATCGCGTTTTATATCTCTTTCTCCTTCTCTCTCTCTCCTTCTCTCTCTCCTTCTCTCTCTCCTTCTCTCTCTAATCTCTCTCTCCTCTCTCTCTCACTCTCTCGCTCTTTCTCTTTCTCTCCATCTCTCGCCGTCCCTCTTTCTCTCTCTCCATCTCTCGTAGCCTTTCTCTCACTCTCGGATTTGTACTCTTTGACAGTAAAGCGAGCTTGGCTCCACGGGCGTTCTCCCGCTACTCGTCCTTTCTCGCCCTCTACGGATTACACAGAAGGGGAAGGGGCACATGGCTATTACCTTGCTGGGTATATTACGCAAATCTAGCAGACTGTCCCTGTCCAGTCAGTCACCCGCTGGCCTATCTCTTCTTTGCATCTCTGCACCCTTCTCCTTGCAAGATCGCGTGAATTCTCGCCCTTCAGTTGTCTTCCTGTTTTAATCAGAAACGAATTGCTCCACAAATCACATTACTTTTGTTGGCAGAGATGAAATTATTGGCATTTTTTTTATATTCTTCACTAATTGTATACTTTTACAGTAAATCGTAATGTTTCTTAGGAATACCTTCAAATCTCTCATTCTTGAGTATCCCCTGACTTTCTCCTTTGCTCAACTTTTTACTTTGCCGTCATTTGACCTTCAATTCTTCATATTTCGCAAATACTTGCAAAGATGGTAGTTCTTACGCACTACCACGATCTCATTCGTATTTTCTCGCGTTTCCAGGTTGATACTGCTCTCTCCCTTTCTCACTCCCTCTCTCACTCTCTTACTCTCTCTCACTCTCTCTCTCTTTTCTCTAGCCACGCCTTCTCCAGTCTGAATGAATGCAGTCGCCTTTCCCTTATCACTGGACGAACTCTCGCCCAGGAGCCGACATCAGCACGTGGGATCACTACTTCCTTTCCGAATCGGCAGCCAGTTAGTTACAATTCTTCTGCATAGCAGGGTCTCCGAACCCGGGACGTTTTGTTGTGGTGCCGATAAGTTGCCACTTAGCCAAACATCGGTGTCTCCATCGGCAGGCGATGCTGGCAGCGACTCGGTGGCGACGATCTCGTCGGGGGTGGCGGCTGGCATCACAATTGCCGTGTTCTTCGTCGTGTTCATCTTCACCTTCGGCTGCCGCATCTACTCGGAGTACGTGGACAGGGGATCCGTGAGTGGCAGCAGCTCCGCCTCCCTCGCTGGCGGTAAGCTTTTTTTTATTACTTCTGCTTTTCTTCTGAATTGTGTATGTTTAATTATCATTTATTTATTCGTTACGTTTTTATGTCATCGATTAATTTTATCTAGTGATGAATCTATCGTTGAAGTAGGCATATTTTTTTATAGAGCCAACGCTGACAGAATCAGTGGCAGCTGACTTCTGGATCTGCGGAGTGCCCCGAGAGCCGCCGCCTCCCTATGACCTCGCCATCATGCTGCCCACGGTGCACCACTCCCTCTCCGTCCGCTCCTCCGCCTCCTCTTGCTCAGACTCCTCCGGTGGCCCCTTGGCCGGTGCTTGTCCAGTCTACGTTTGTCCCGGCACGCCTCCCCCTCCCTTCTCCGCCTCCACGCGCTCTCTTCCTGCGACTAGGTGATATTTGATATCCTGTTATCTTTCTAATCTTCATCTCTTCAATGGGGTTCACTCAACGGGTCGCCCTCAAAGTAACAAGACAAATATCAACTGTGCACCGCACGATATCTCGTTCATATCTCGAACTTTGCATGTGATATGAATACTTTTTAATGAGAGAGTGATATGCTATTTCATACGTAGCAAGCCTTGTGATTCGCGGATTTGCATAGAATACAGCGTTGTGTTGCTGATCGAGTGATTTTGCTGACCCTGTTAGCTTCCTCTGAAATGTAAAATAGACTTGTATGTATCTGCTTGACTGATTAATTCTTCTGACACGAGTGCATTGGTTTCTTTCCTCTTGCCTCTCACGTGATTTTTCACTGTGCCTTTCTCTTATTTTCTATATTTCACTCTATTCTTATTATTGACTAAAAAGTGATGATAAATAGAAAACGTATATTTCAGACCGATTCACTTGTTGTTTTTCTCCTCTCTGCGAGTAAAAAAAAGTTTGCCGCTCAATTTGCATGGTCTTTCATTTGCACCTTCTGCACATAACAAACCGACTCTCTCGTCGATTTCCCATCTTCCACTTCACACACGAAATATTGGTAATTTGCTGTCTTTGTATAATACACATGTATTATTTAATTCGAAGGCAAAATAAATGTTGTTCCTAATTATTCACCAACTTACTGACATGAAAACACATAATTATGAAGGTCAGCATACATATGTAAGTGGGTTTACCGAGTCTCATCTCTTGTGTCCCATTGCCCTTATTCGAAATTTCTCTCTCTCTCTCTCTCTCTCTTATTTAAAATCTCTCTCTCTCACACTCCCTCTTTCTTTCTCCTTCTCTGCTATTCTTACTCAACATTTATCTACATTCTTCATTTTATCAGTAACCACCCATACATTCTTCCTTTCGCAACTCCTTCAACTCGTGCTGATACATGGGAGATACTTGGTCCACTTTATCGCGTGTTTTCTGCTCGTAAACAATAGTCGCTTGGAGCAACGCTATTATTGATAATGTTTGTTGCAGAGCGGGGAGACTGCCGCTGAATCACATTCTGGCCACACTCCGCTGGCATCTTTTACGTGTCTCTGTTTTTCACTTTCCCACTCTCCCGTTTTCCTCGTTTACAAATCGCTTTGCTCCTGCAAATGCAAGCAGGGAGGAACGTGATTGCAAGAACCTCACGGGACATCACATGGACCGCGATCTCTCTAATGAGATATGAGAGAGGGAGAGAGAGAGAGAGAGAGAGAGAGAGAGAGAGGGAGAGGGAGAGGTAGTGAGAGGAGGAAGTTTTCTCTCGGGTCATAAATAACAACACGCTGTTCAGAAATAGCTATGAGCGTATGAAGATCAGACAACAGAGGGATGGACAGTCCAAAAGTGCTACTGAGAGTTCCCCAGGGATATTTGCACTATCTCGGGATCGTGTGCACTTGCGCGATTATAGCATAGTGCCTAGCATTTTTCAGTCCTTTGCCACTCAAATTAATATCTGCTTATCAAATAGTGAACTGCACTTCCTACTACGGAAGGGAATACACTTTGAACGCTCCGATCTAGGCCGGAGGTCGGGCAGTCAACTGGTCGGCCATCACTTCTTCTGCAAAAAAGAGAGCCGAGCCGCACCCTCCGCTTACACTTCGACTCTCACGAACATGTCCAGTGCCCGTGTTTAATAATAAAATTAGCATAATAAAACGGGCGGAAGCGGGTGCAGCCACTAACACTCTTTGTCTCCCTCTCTTTCTCTCCATTTCTATCTTTCTCTCCCTTTCTCTCTCTCTCTTTCTTTCTCTCTCTCTCTCTGTCTTGTTTACTCCCTCCTTCTCATTCTCTCGCTATCTCCTTCTCTCTCATTCTCTCTCTTTCTCTCGCATCTCAACCTTCCCAGTTTGTATCTCTAGTCTCCTCTCGCAAGAGATCGTCGGTCGCCCGTTGGAATAAAATGGTTCGTCGTTCACGTTTGGGCCACTCCTCCGAGCGCGGGAGTCAGCGCCAGCCCCTTCTCTAACTTGTTGCTAAACAGCCAAGCGTCTGTTATTGATGCATATCTTGTCCTGTATACCGTTAAGTGACCTCGTTCACGGCTTGAAAGAGACCTTCTGAGTTCTATGAGAGTTCAAACTCTACATTTAATACGTGCTTATACTTTCTACTTTGTCTTGTATTTGTAATGTTTTACTATTTAGCAGAGTGTGTTTATGGCTTATGCCTTCTAGAGTGGAATTATCCGACTGCCAGACAGCCAATTCCTCGAAATGACTTGGGCGCCATGCAAAGCTAGCGAATGAATCTGCCAGCAGACAAAGATATATATGTATGTATATTTAGTAGTTGTTCTCCCTCCTGCAAAACGCTCTCGTAATCTCTTACGACCTCATGCGGCCGGCACGAGCACTCTCTCTCTCTATTTACGCCTACTTTCTCTCCTTCTCACTCTGTCGCTCTCTCCCTCTCACTCTTTCCCTATCTCCCTCCTCGGTCTTTCCATGCCTTCTTTTCTCTCTCTCTCCATATCTCTATGTCTCTCCTCTATCTATACACTCGTATTTTTCTCTGCTCCACTTTCTCTCTCTCCCTCTTTCCCTTCTTCACGCTCTTCAAGCTCTCAAGAGTCTCGACCCATAACTCTTCACAGAAACCCCTCCACTGACCAGCAGAAGAAGTTTTCTTTAATCATATATTTCCTCTCCACTATCGACACGGCAGACTCCAGAAAGTAACAATTCCGTAGTCTATGAATTGCTTATTCAAATACTATGAAAGCCTTCCTCTACGATAGGTGATTCCGCTGCCCATTTTAATCTCTTTACACTCGATTAATTATATTCATGAAATTCGGATAAAAGACAATTTGCATATCGGGAACGTTATTGCTTCAGGGCGAATTCACTGAATTCAATGTACAGACGGTTCAGTGTTATCCATCCGAAATGCTACTGTTTCCGAAGAAATGAATGCTTTCTGCTGCTCTTTTATGCGAGGTGCCATGAAAAGCCAGTAATTTTCAGTGCGATAAGAATTATCCTCGGACGGTGGACGACACATTTCCTGTAGAGAATGGCTCTTCTCGGCAGCTTGGATGAAGAAGCAACGGACATGACGAATGCGTCGACCACTGCCTCGTTCAGCTCCCACTACTTCGGTATTTCCGTTCCCCTATTATTATTATTATATTTTTTATGTTTTTAATAGTAATATATTACTAACTTAATTGTTTTTTTCAAATTTAGCACTGAAGTTGCCCCTTTGTAGCTTCATCGTCCGCCAAAGTGGCTTCTGGAGGAAGTCTCTCCGAATCTACCGTCTTCGTAGTCGCTACCGTAGTCTGCAGTATCGTCATGACCATAGCCATGGTAGCCTGGAGGATCTATCTCGATCTGCGGTGCTCGAGAAACGATGAGCAATGTCCCGGTCGGTAAATGGCTTGTTTCCTTTCTTTCACACAAGTTCAATATTCTTTAAAAAAAACTTATTTTCTTAAATTCTTCTGTTAACATCTCGAAAACGACTATCCTCTGTGTTCAGAGGCTGACTACAACTGCCGCTCGCCTTTCTCGTCTCCGCCCCCTCCTCCTTCTCCCCTTCTTCCCCCTCCTCCCTACCATGTCGCCGTGCTCTTGCCCTCTCCACGTCATTCCGAATCCCCAAAGATGGTCTCCCTCCCTACAGTGACCAGATGAAGTGTCCCTCTTATAGTACTTCATCTTACAGTAATCCCACCAACAGTCAGCCTTGCAGTAGCCGAACGAATCTCCACAGTAATCTTTCTCCCGAAGTTCCTTCTTATAGTGAGGCAACTTCGAGAAGACCCACTTCCCCTCCTCTAATAAGGCCTTCCTCTTCAAGACAAGTCGATTTCCGTCCCTTACATTTCATAGGACATCGATCAGCAATGCCGCCTGAGGTCATATGGAATCTATAGGAAACGCTCAGAATTACAGTCGTTGCTATATCTGTACATTTGCATGATTATGTACAGTGTTTATTTGCTTCGTGAGGCAAGCCGTCAACTTAATTAATATTATTAATTATTGATACGGTAAAAGATCTACTCAGAAGGAGTCGATTCAAACATCCGAGCAAGTTTGCAGTTCTACTCATGAAATTGCAGCCAGACATTACAAGCCGCGTGCTCGTAAAGCCAAATTGCCTCTCGCGCAAGAAGTGGTCATGGCCAAGAGGATTCTGGCGGCGTCTTCATTTAGTGTCGTGCAGAGGTTGTTCAGCACACTCACAAACTCGAGTGCGTAGTACGACTGAAGAGGGGGAGAAAGAAAAGAGAAAGAGAGAGACATAGCAAGAAAGAAAGAGAGAGAGAAGAAATCAGTGACGTCATCAACAAAAAAAAATTTTCTGAATAATAATTTCACTGACAACAAGATTTTTTTACATTCTAAATAACGCGCCAACCCTATTCAAGTCGATGCAAGTCTTATCGAAGGCATGGACGACGCGGTGATGGCAGTCGGGATGAGCGATAAAATTACGATGAGTGAAGAGAGACGAACGGGCTTCCTATTCAAGAATTGCTCATTACTTTTAACCGGATACTTCCTCTGGAATACTTCATACTGTCTTGAAAAAAGAATGATTAAGAAATGCATTTGTGAAAGGGTTCTCAAGTTCCAAAAAAGATTTGAGTGGTCATGCAAATCGACTTACGCCATTGGGAACGAGTGATCTCTTGAGTGCTTCGTACACTTCACGAATAGCCACGCGTTCCTGATAAGATCAACAGGGGCTTATCATCACCCACCACCCCCTCTTATCATCATTGAGAAAAGGAGAGAGAGCGATAGAGTGAAAGAGAGAGTGAGAGAGAGTGAGAAAGAAAGAAAAGTTGGGGGGGGAGAGAAAGAGCTGCAGAGTATGGAAGAGTGTTCTTGAATTAAGCAGTGTAGGCGCAAAGTAGGGAAATGGAAAGTTCTCTCGCATCATTGAACCTCGTGTATTTCATCAATCCTCTTCCTGATTGAGATGATTTCTCGTGCATTCCTCCTCCCGCTGTTTGACTCGAGGAGAGAATGAAGATGAAGGAGATCCACGTCACGGGCCGGCCACGAGGAATGGTCGGCAATCTGTCAACATTTGTGTGCAGATAAAGCTCGTCTCAATGCAGAAAACAGATCATGGAAGAGAATAAACTTACCTCGTTCGCAGCTGCTGCTTTGTGATTGACGAAAACTTTCTCTTTTTCCTCAGCCGTTGTCATGCCCTAAAATGGCTTGAATATTTTTATAAACCAAAACCTTTAAATGGATTGGCCAAACCTGGAAGTATGCCAGAGGCTCGGCTTCGATGTCCAGATTGCCGTAGTGCTGCACGGGACTCTGCGTCGTCAGCTTACGCACCAATTCGTATTGTGCACCGATCGACTCAGTCAGCAGCGAACTCTGATAGAGAGTTGCTAAAGGCCATTTAGAACTAAAAGACTTCTTTCAGGTCGTATTTGTAACTGCCCGTACGTACAATGAAGTCAGAGTTCTCGAGCCAGCTGACAGAGAAGAGATCTCCCAGACAAGGGTTGTCGCAGTAAGTCGCCCAGCTCGACACGCGGTCATCCGTCGCCGTCAGTGCATACACTGGAAATCATTCATTTTTTATCACTTCCGAGATATATTCCTTATCAAATTGTACCTACATATGTACATATGTATGTACATGAAACGAAGGAGAAAAATTTATTGAATTTCAAACCGTTAATATTCGCATCCAGGACTGATTTGAACATGGAACCAGCCTCGCAAGCCTGAAAAGAAGGACGAGAATGGCTCAAGGCTCTTTTTAGCATTCAATACCTCGAGGTAGAAGACGAGTTGGCCAAACATCCCGTGTTGAGACGCGTAAACGAGTGCATCATTCAGATCTTTTGCTGTTAGCTGAGATGAACATTGTTTACCATGGTGTGACAATTGTGTATTCTGAATGTACATATATATATGTATGTATGTATGTATGTACGTATGTTTTCATTGTGCAGAACAAATCTACTAAAACTCTTGGGGGCATGCGAGCAGTGAAAATGGCAGCCTGACTATGTCATCGCCACCGAGGTCTTCGGGAAAAGCGATGAGTCCCGTGGCCCCGTGGTCTGCGAAGTAGACGAAGACACGGTTGTTTGGGCCACTTTAATTCAATAATTAACCATTTACGTTTGTATTAATAAAATATTGTAACCTTTTGAGAACTCTTCCGTTACCGCCGACGATTCCAAAAGCATTTCCTTTGAGAATGTTGAGGGGTTACAGCCTGAATTACATAGATAAGAGATTACAAAAGCGGATGCTCAGAAGTAGCAGCAGCATTGCCTGGCTGGATTAGTCGACACGCATTCCCGCGTAGACATCCGGGCCGTTCGGTCGATTGAAGAGCTTACCAGGGAACGGATTCCTTAAGAGATCACGAAGCTCTACCGTAATCTATTTTAGTTTTCCTGACTATTCTAGTAGCGTCTCTCAAAATCACGTGCTCTCTCGTCAGGCAAGAAGGCGCGAATTCAAGACGTTCGCTTGCCATTGAAGAGTCAACGGTAGCCATAAAGGGAAGAAGAAAATAACTAACATGAAGCTATTGACAATGTCGTTGAACATCATGGTGATGATCCTCTCCGGCTGAACTCCGTGTTTTGTGAGTACTTGGTAGGCATGAGCGACGTCAGCCGAAAATGAAACATAATTCAGCCCTTGAAATGCTATAAATATTAACTGTGTTGTAAAACATACTTGATGCCGATAGTTCCAGAATCCACTTGAGCCAGCCACGAGCACCGCCCAGCTCCCGCCTTCCGCTGATCTCAAACGCCAAAATTTTTTTTAAAGCTTGAGCTGATGTTTTCTACGAATGGCGCGGACACATAGCCGTTCAGCGTTAACTGCTAATCAACTGTAAATTTTTGTTCAAAAATTAGATCGAGTCATATCAATGTGTGATAACATACTTGACTCCATGGTTTGAAGTGGCGATAGCCAAGTGCACGGCAATAACGATTGAGATAATGTAGTTGATCATTATTTCTTTTCTGCAAGCATATAAAATGATAAACTAGATATGTTCTTCTCTAATGATGATGCGAAAAACGTAATAAAATGAATGACAAAGATAAAAAGAGGATTAAAAAACCGAAATATCGAGCAAGATTTCCGATGCCAAGGACGAGAATGATTGCTCTCCTTGGTCTCCTTTTATCTCGTTTCGTATCACCTTCCGTACCATTCGGTGTGCTTCACATGATATTGCATGATCAGGACCCCGGAATGCTGAGGTCACCAGTTTCCTGCACTCTATGGTCGATGTCGATCAAAGACTATCATTCTTTTTTTATCTCCTTCCCATCTAACAGGAACGAAAATCTTATTTCACACGAATCTGTCCTTCTAAGTGTATTTAAATTTTACATTTAATATTTCCTACATTTATTACGAAAACAGGAAAATGCAGACAAGTTCATCATTTCACCTCGCGCTTTCTGCTCTGGACGGGCGACTTTGGCGTCCATGGAGCTCATTCAACTTGATCCAGGCGTTAAGGTATATACATATATTTTATTTGATTGTTTAAATTGCTTCTTTAGAATTAAACTGCTTCGCTCGAAACAAAAAAGAATAATGACTGTGTTGTAGGTGGAGCGATGGCAGATCGAGCGCAAACTGGGCGAAGGCGGCTTCGGAGCCGTGTACCGAGTCAAGGACATACAGTACCGTCCAACATTGTTGGGTCCGAAATTAATCCGATTAATTAAATTAATTTAAATAATTCAAACTGGAATTTCGAAGTGCTGAGGACATGCCGTGCGATTTCGTCGGAGGGTTTTATGTCTTTTTTCATTGCGCGTCACCCTAGAAAAACCGTTTTTCAAAATATGCCGAAATGACAAATATCTGACAAATTTTCAACGCTACGCTGTTTAGCGGAATTGTTTACGGGGTGTTCGGCTGAGAAAGCAGCTGGCTGAATCCAGCAGCCAAACTACAAACAACAAATTAGAGTGAAATTTTCTAAGCGCTTCTTATTTTGTTTGAGTTTCTACCTTTGTTTTGCTTGAGTTAGTTATCATATTTGGGTATAAACGATAAGAAAAATGGAAAATAAGATTTTCTTTAGCGATCAAAAAATTTGCCCCCGCAGAGCATCGAACACCGGACCTTGAGTTTCCCAGCCAAACGCTCTCGCAATACACCACACGCAACTTGGAAGAAGTGGAATGTACCTTTACTAGCACATTGTCCACAGCCTCACCAACGAAGCGTGGAGGATGACGATTCAAGGGGCTTGTCTGGTTAATTTTTGCAAAGCGTAGACCTCCCTACGCACTGCAACGCTTTTCATTGAAACAAGTTGACAATCTCTGCCATCGACCTCTCTCTCTTCACTGTCTCTCTCATTCTCTCTCTCTCCCTCTCTTTACTGTCTCTCTCATTCTTTCCCTCTCTCTCCCTCTCTTTAATGTCTCTCTCCTTCTCTCCCTCTCTTTACTGTCTCTCTCTTTCTCTCTCGTTCACACATACTCTCACTCTCCCTTTCTCTCTCTCTCTCTCTCTCTCTCTCTCGTTCAATATATCTCTCTCAGTCTTGTTTTATCTCTATCCTTCTTCCCCTCTATCTCCTCTTATTTCGATCTTCTTCATTCCAAGAGATAACTGTTTCGGGTCCGGATAGAAAAGGTACATTCTTCATTTCAAGTTGGCTGTGGTGTATTGCGACAGCGTTTGGCTGGGAAACTCAATGTCCGGTGTTCGATGCTCTGCAGGGGCGAATTTTTTGCTCCCTAAAGAAAATCTTATTTTCCATTTTTCTTATCGTTTATACCCAAATATGATAACTAACTCAAGCAAAACAAAGGTAGAAACTCAAACAAAATAAGAAGCGCTTAGAAAATTTCACTCTAATTTGTTGTTTGTAGTTTGGCTGCTGGATTCAGCCAGCTGCTTTCTCAGCCGAACACCCCGTAAAAACTTCCGCTAAACAGCGTAGCGTTGAAAAATTGTCAGATATTTGTCATTTCGGCATATTTTGAAAAACGGTTTTTCTAGGGTGACGCGCAATGAAAAAAGACATAAAACCCTCCGACGAAATCGCACGGCATGTCCTCAGCACTTCGCAATTCCAGTTTGAATTATTTAAATTAATTTAATTAATCGGATTAATTTCGGACCCAACAATGTTGGACGGTACTGTACGAGATGACGTCAAGGCGCTCCTCGCCGACCGCAACTTCGCCCTCAAGGTCGAGGCCACCGACGAGAAGCTCCAGGCTAGCAGAGAACATTCTATAGAACATCTTTATTTATACATTTTATAATGATAAGATAGAATATTGACTAAGTCATGAATGAGTTTACTGTTTCTTGCAGGTGCTGAGGATGGAAGTGACCGTGCTGACCGAGCTGGGCAAGAGAGGCGGCCGTCATTTCTGCAAGATTGAAGATAAGGTCTATCGATCGTGCTATATTTCATATATGTTATCAATAAAATCATTATTTAATTGGAGGGCCGAGTCGGGTCGTTCAACTACGTGGTGATGACTCTGGTGGGGAAATCGCTGCAAGACCTGCGGAAGGAGTCGCCAGCCGGCCACATGTCCATGGGCACCGCCCTCTCCGTTGGCATCCAGACCCTCGAGGCACTTGAAGGCTAGTGCTAATACACATTTGAATATCAACTGTTAAATTTTTTTTTAGTTGTAAAGTTTATCGAGTTGGTTTACTCAAGCAATAAGATCTTTTTATATAATAAAATCAAAAATTCGACTTATCTTTGTCAGATCTGCACAGCATCAGCTACCTGCATCGGGACGTCAAGCCTCCGAACTACACCGTCGGCCGAGCCGAGCTGGGCGAGCTGCGCAAGGTGTGACATGCCAAGCAGTCGTTCTCCATTTCTACTTTTATCCTGAAGATTCCATCTTGTCGCCATTGCCCCCTCCTCAGGTGTACGTGCTGGACTTCGGGATGTGTCGGAAGTTCACGAACGAGCAGGGAGTGATGCGCCGGCCGCGCTCGACCGCCGGCTTCCGCGGCACCGTCCGCTACGCGCCCATCGCTTGCCATCTCAGCCGCGAGCTCTGCCGCAAGGATGACGTGGAGAGCTGGCTGTACATGCAGGTTCTTGCAGTCTCTTGCTTATCTTCAGCCACTCTCTCTCTCTCCAAGGTAGAGCTGACGACGGGTGAAATCCCGTGGAAGAGCATCACGGAGATGAACTCGAGTTCAAGAAGAGGGCCCGCGACCCTCCCTTCTCCAACGAACTCTTTGCCGGCTGTCCTCGCGAGTATCCACAGATAATGATGTACGGCTATTCCTTCGTGTTTTCAGCTTATGTGTCGGCAGCAAATAGTGATATTATCCTTTAAAATTGAAATTGATTATTGATTATTTAAAGTTTTGCTCTTTAAGAATCGTCGACAATTGCACGTTCTTCGAGACTCCCAACTACGATCAGATATACAAGCTTCTTCGCCAGGCCATCGTCAACCTTGGCGTCGAGGAATATCCATACGATTGGGAGAAGAAGGCTTAGTGGGTACTGTAGCTGTGCTGCCGTAACCGAAAGGATAGATCCCTTCTACCGTCCTTCTCTAATCAGCTCCCATCCACACTAAACTCGCTTTTCTTTCTGCCAATAAACGTATTGTTTTAATTGTTTTTCTCTTTTTCATATGATGAGAGAGAGCCTACATGTTTTGTCAATTTCATTCTAACAAGAAGTAATTGCAAGGATGTGAACCACAGTGATGTCCATGTACAATCGTTTATCATAGTTGGAGGTTCAAATTGTGCTACCGAGAAGAAATAAACAAGATTACGCCAATGGATGGCGTCAGTTGAACATCAGATGTTTTACTGGACTTGTGATGTTATTATTGCTTTACTCTGGTTTTCCTTGTCTTCATTCTCTGCTTCTCCTTTGTATAACTACATATTTTCCACCCACGTTTTATCTGACTGAGTTTCAATTATCCTCCATTTCGTTTGTTTCCTCGTCTAATAAGCTGTTTCTCTCCCAGTATCCATTGACAAATTCTTTTACTTCTTTTTCTTTCTCTTCTCCCTCTCCTTCGTTCTTCCTGTTCCCTGTTTCAATCGACGAATTCGAGACAGCCTGCCACCATTGAATCGTCGTTCCATTCTCGGTGCTGAATCAAAATTTAATTTTGTTCGGACAAAGAACACGAGGAACATTGTGGAAGTTGGAGAAGAAAAGGAGAGAAGTCCGAATATCTGAAACTCTGTGCCACTGAAAGGGACTACCATACCTGGCACGGGCTGGCAAATTAACAGAGAGATGTAGAAAGAGTTAGGGTGTTAGAAAGAGTGAGAGAGATTGGTAAAGAGTGATATAGTGAGATCGAGTGAAAAAGGGTGAGAGAATGAGAAAGGGAGAGAGAGAGAGAGGTTTTCAACATAAGGAAGGAAAATGATGAGGAAAAGAGACAAACTTGGGACATAAAAAATTAGCGTCCTCAGTTTTCGTTGAAACATGGAGCGTTTCATTGGCCTTTCCTCTGCAATTCCATAGGCCAAGGGGGGGGGGGTGAGGGGGGCATTCCCAGGGGATTCTCTTCGGCTGTGCTGGGTGGATGTGTTGTGTGCGCGTCGGATGGCAAGGAAGGACTGCCAGGAAGACAAGGAAAGAAAGTGAAAAGAAAAGCCCTGAGGCAGCCCATTCGCCTTTTCAAGTGAAGAGGAGGGCGCCACTGCCAGAAAGCTTTCTCTTCCTCTTTCTGTCTTTCTAACCTTTCGTTCAATCTCTCTCTCTCTTTCTCTCTTTCTCTCTCTCTCGCTCTTTCTTTCTCCCTCTCGTTCTCTCTTGTCTAGCCCTCCCTTGCCAGGCGCACACGTCGCTTCATCTCTTCAGAGGGATCGATGAATGCAGACGGCAGTCATCGGCAGAGATGGAAATAAGAGCATGGACAAGGCAGCGCAAGCTGGAGCAGAGAAAAGGAGAGAGAGCTCGGAGTGATAGGAGATAGCAGAGCAAAAACAGGAGAATGAGAGAGTGTGAGCGAGGAGAGACAGAGGGAGAGAGCACTCACAATCCATGCGTGCCATCGTCGTTCGTCGACGTTCTATTCACATCGCTCCCTCTCTCTGTCCTCTCTCTCTCTCTCTCTCTGCCTGTCTGTCTCTCTTTCTCTCTCGTCAATTTGTGATTCCTCGGCCCGTGAAGGCAAGTGCCCCTGCTCTCATCATCTCTTCATTCTCTCTCTTTCTTCAAGCCTTCCCTTTCTCGAAAATGCTTGACCCATGTTGCATTTTTTTTTCTTGAGATGAAATGAAATTAAAATTCTTTCGTTCTCACGCCTTCAATACTCATTCCCATGTCGATCTAGTTTCCGAGTTACATATAGAGATGTTGTGGAGAATGCTTTCTACCTCCCTCCCCCCCCCCTCAATTCTCTTTCTACCTCTCAACCTCCCCCCCCCCATCTACACATATTCTGGAGTGTCGCCTTTCATTCTTCTTAGTCTCTGATGTCCCGCAGCCAACTTTGGCGGCGATGAAGCAGGCGCATTTGGTGAGTTGTTTGGCGCGCCAAGTGGGAGAGAGAGAGACAGAGAGAGAGAGAGAGAGAGAGAGAGAGAGGAGAGAAGGAGTGAGAAAGAGAAGGAGACGGAACGAGTGAAATGGAGATAAATAAGGAAAGAGAGGGAGATGGAGAATGAAGTAATATATAAAAGGAAAGAGAAAGAAAGAGAGAGAGAGAGAGAGAGAGAGAGAGAGAGAGAGAAACATATAAACAGATAATTGCGTGTGTGCGTGGCGTTCAGGAAGGATGAAAGGATAAAGAGAAGAATGGATGAATGGAAAAAAGAGAAGGCCGTCCTAAGGCGTACCCCATTCGAGAATTCTGTTCATTTCGACACTCCCTCTTTATCATTGTTCTAGTCATATCACTCTTTCTCTCTCACTCCCTCTCTGCTTCCTTCTCCATCTCTCTCACTACCTCTCTGCCTCTTTCTCCATCTCTCAATCTCTCTCTCTCTCTCTCTCTCTCTCTCTCTCTCGTACCCTCCTTTATTGCATGATCAAATCTGCTTCCATGCCAGGTGCGTGACATCACTATCATCCTTCTTCTTCTTTTCTGTTTCCGCTGCCCGCGCAACTTTTTCCCCCACTTTTTTCTCGCTTCTTTCAGCTGCGGTCTCCTTTCGACATCTTGTATATCTCTGCCGGCTTTCTCTGCAGATTAGTCCTAGCCATATCTCTGTGATCTGTTTCCACTCTCTATTATCTCTTCTCTCTCTTCTCCCTTTTATCGCCCTTCTCTCTCTTCTCTTCTCTCTCTCTCTCTCTCTCTCTTCTCTCTCTCTCTATTTCTGCCAATCTCTTCTTTCCTCACATCTCCAAGGTGAGTGCCATCTTCGGTTGTCCGTGTGAGCCCTTGCCTGGCTCCTGTCACGTTTTCATCTCTTCTCTTTCCTACCAGCAGGCCTCGAGGACTTCAGCTCGAGTGCCGAATATTCTCTTTGTGTCTGCTTCTCTCTCACACTGACTCTCTATCTCATAATGTTTCTCTGACTTGTCCCTTTTCTTTTTTATTGTTATAGCACACGATACTGCTTTCTTTCTCTATCGTCCTCCTCTCTCTTCACAGTCTCTCCCTCCTCATGGAACTCCTTCTCTTCCTTTATTGGCTGCTCCAGGCGCGTATGTTTGGTGCTTCCTTCAAACAGCTCGAAAGAGTAGGAGATTGGAGAAGCGGAACCCGCATCTTCTCTTCAATCTTTTCCCGTTTAGTCTCTCCCTCTCTCTCTCTCTCTCTCTCTCTTTCTCTCTCTCTCTCTCTCTTTCTCTCTCCTTCCATCTCTCCATCTCGCTTTATGTTTCTTTCTCCAGCACATCTCACGTGCGTTGTCTCCGAGGTTCTCTCTGATATGCTTTACCTTGGGTACTCTCTCTCCACCAGATTCGCCGTCTCTCTCTCCCTCTTTTATCTCTCTTTCCTCGTGGACATGCACACAACAACCCAATCTTCTCCGGCCTCTCACAATCAGAGATTCTGAACAGATCCAACTTAGAATGCCCTTTCCTTTGCTGTTTATAAACTACACCCACACGGGATCGTTTTCAGTGGCTGCCCTCTGCGTTTCAGAAACGCGATGCCTTTCACTTCCGGATTTCAAAATCGTTCAAACCTACATAGATGGACATGAACCCGGTTCATCTGGAAGGATCGCATTTCTTTTATAATCTCTTGTGACTACTTTCACAAATTCATTTGTTTTTTATATATGTATGTACATTTATATGTGCACATGCATATGTACACAAATACATATCTCAATAAGCTTGAGCTTTGGCACGTACATTTATAAATATCGCCAGGCTTCTTTCCACTTTTTCTTACAATTGCGCAGCCTCCACTTGAGAGCGGAAGGAAGTACTCCCTTGTAACGTTCGAATGCATGTACATTCTCTATGACGATAAAAGAGGGAGAAGGGAGGCAGATATTGAATGGAAAGCAGGAAAGACGAAAACGGATAACGAAGGGAAGTTGTGGAGAGAGCGATGAGGATGGCGAGATAGGGGGATGAAGAGAGATAGAGAGAGAACGAGAAAGGAGAGAGAGACAGAGAAATAGAGAGAGGAGAGTGTGAGGGAGAGAGAGAAGGGGGGAGTGCGGGTCAGGAAGAAAGAGAAATAACCACGTCGCTCAGACGCCGCTCACGGCAGCACTCATTTCCAGACTCCCCGCAGAGGTACATAGAAGTCACCGTTTGCTGGCTATTCTTCTCTTCCACTGCTTCATTCACTTTTCTTATGTTAATTTCGTCATTTAAATATTAATTCCGTTTTAATATATTTAAAAGAAGCACGAAGATATGTTTTGACGATGATTTTCTCAAACACGTTTATTTTCGACGTCGTGCATGATCGTTTCCGTCCAATTTCTCGCACTCTCCCAGATGACAAATGGAATGAAGGACTGAAGCTGCATGCTTGCTTTGAAGTTCATGCTGTTTCCATGTATTAGTCACCCCGCTCTTCCCTAATTTTCCATCTCAAGCGGCTCCACTTCCTCTCCCTTTCACGGCATCTCTTGCGTAACTCGATTGCTTCGTCTCGTGCAGTCTTCGCTCTCCTGCGCAGTGAAACTTACTTTTTGTCTCTTCGGCCCCGCTCATCGATCTCGCCGACGAACACATGCGAAGCTGGCTTCTGTCTCTTCTCTCCCCTTTTCCTTCCTCTCTCTGTTCACCTCTGTCTCTCTCTCCCCTCTGTCTCCCCCCTCTCTCTCTCTCTCTCTCTCTGTCCGTCTCTTTCTCTCTCCCTATCTGTTTCTCACAGTCTTTCTCTCTCATCTGCCCTTCATAGAAGCCCCTTCGACATAATGCGTCCTTCCTCTGCCCACTCATCATCGTCTTCTACTACTTCTCCTTCCACTTCCTCCACGAATTTTCATCGAAAGAAAACCTCCAGAAATCATCGAGCACACTCAATAGCTCTCCAGTGAAATTAGAGTCCTCCTTTTGTCTCATGGTCATTTTTCAACATCTTCCTTTAAGTAACATTGATTTCGTTCTTTCTCTCGTTCTCCGTTTATCTCTCTCTCTCTCTCTCTCTCTCCCTCTGTGTCTGTCTCTCTTCCTCGCTTTTGCCCTCTTTTTTGTTGTCACTCTCTTCTTTCATCGCTTCCTCATCTCAATTATAAGATTAGGATAGTTTATTCCTTCATTATTTCATTTACTTTTCGCTAGTTGTTGTGCTCGGCTATCTCCTTCCTGCAAAACTCTTTTCGACGCTGAAAGATGGCATTGATATTATTAATATCATGGCATCAGTGCATGACTCATGTCAAAAAGACTGTTGTCAAACATCAAATAGAATATGTTTTAAAAGGAGTAGTTCCTGAGCCTTATATTTTCTCTCTCCATTTCTGACGTTTAAAAACAAGATTATGATTATTTCATTGTCATGAGTTTGACCCGCTCTTTAGCTTCCAATCAGCTTGGCCCAAGTGAACTCCCATTCATTTGCATTACTCCCCATTCATTCTTCCACCGTTCTCCCTCATGACCCGTGCTACAACTTCAATCATTTTTTTTTCGAACTAATGTCGCTTTAAGTAGTCTCATGTTTCCTAATTAAGTAGGGCCTGAATAATTCTATCATAATTCTTTAGAACGTCCTTGGACGGCGCTGCTCTCCTCGACGGCACTGAGTAAAGGCTCCGAACGAGGTACTCTAATTTTTCCACTTTTTGAATTGGTAAAAGAAAACCAGCAGAAGAATTGAAAATAATTAATTCTCTCGGTTACCACAAGACTTCAAAATTGTCACCGAAATTGATTGACAGATTCATATCTGCATCCTATTCAAATAATGAATATTTAATCTTGATTGATGGGAGTACGCATTTGTTCATAACTGCTGCATTTGTATGGGTTGAAGAGGAATTACTGTCAAGCCAATGAGAGAAACAACAGAAATATGTACGTAGTATGTATGTATGAATGTATGTACATATGTATGTATAAATGTGACACGTTACTTGCTGAAGGGCAAGGCGGGGGGAGGGAAAGAACAAAATAAAGTGCCATGGATATGGATTGCTTCTGTGCCGTAGCCAAGGCGTGTTTGCACAGCCCCGTTCCCCCGCAGTCGACCACAGGCTCGCATACGTAATGAGACGAGGAAGCGAGCGGAGATTTAGAGATTGAGAGAGGATGAGGAGAGAACAAAGAGAGAGAGAGGGTGAGAAGAGAACAGAGAGGGCGAGTTGAAGAGTTTCAGGAAGAGAGAGAGAGAGAGAGAGAGAGAGAGAGAGAGAGTAGAGAGATGCTTTTGATTGCAGGCCGAACCAGCCGATCTTCCCTTTTCCTCTCCTTAACCGGTGCGGCAGCTCTTCGTGAAGTGAGAAGAGAAGAGAGATGGAAGGCTCCGACGACATCCCCGAGACCCTCGAGCAGGTCAACATAAAGATGAACACCGTCACCGATGACGTACGTCCTATTCTTACGTATTTCTTCATTCAAAAATTAATTGAAATTTGACATTATAAAAATAGAATTTCTGGATTCCCAATGCAGACAAAACTACAAAGCATAGCTTTTTAAAGCAATAGTATACAAGATTATAGCGGACTCTGTTAAAAATTAATTTGGCGAAAAGAAATTCACCTGCGACAATAATGACCTTGAAAAATGAGACGTACAGATGCATCTGAACAATTCTAAACCCGACAGCACTTCTGTTGGCAAGCAATACGTAAAAAGGTAAGTATGTATGTATGTAATTGACAAATGTTATAAAATACCTCCTCTACCGCAGCCGGTCAGCTTGATGTGGTTGTCTGCAACTGAATAAGTAAAAGTGGTGTTATTCTTTGCTTAAATATTACTATCTTCAAAATCTCCTTCTTGACATTTATTTCAATCCCTAAAGCGGGGAAAGGAGGAACTCAGCTGATGGATATACCTTCACTTTGGTTGTAAGAGCGGAAATGGTTTGGAGAGATACAGAATGAATAAAGCGAGAAGAGGGAGAGAGAAAAAGGAGAGAAAGAGAGAGAGAGAGAGAGGTATGATCAAAAATGTATAGTCCGGCTGAACAGCGATGAAGCGGCAATGCCTCTCCACTTCATTCACTGCATAGCGGATAGAGCCATGAGCGAGTTACGCCGACAGAAAATAATAAATTACAGGAAAAAAGACAATTTCCGAAAGGAAAACGTAGGAAATGACAACAATGTCGATGTGCATTTTATGCTGCAAGTGAAGTGGAACATTGCTGCTGCCAGGCTTTCGAAGTGGAATTTCTCCGTTCTCGCTCGTTCCTTTCTCAGTCGCGCCTCGGGACATCAAGAATGCAAGTGTCTACGAGAGGAGAATTCCCATCAGGAGGAGACCGTCTATGACGATGAGGGAAGGAGGGGTGAAGTCATGGAAGGGGAGGAGGCTGGCTACATACTTCTTGGTACTCGGACTATCACGCTCTATGCCCAGCATTTAGCACAAAGGAACGAGTGAGAGCACGATATTTATCTATGCTTGCATTTTTTTGCACTTTTCATTTTATTCTTGAGAATCTAACTTTAAGAAGTGAAGGAGAAGAAATACAACAGAATGTTGCGTGGGAAAATGGTGACAAAGAGAAATATGTTCTGAGCTTGTCGTCATATCAAGGACATGGAGACAGCTAAAGATGCAAGGCCAGAGATGAGTAGAATCTCTCTCCGACTTGTCATGGACAGAGAGAGAGAGAGATAGAGTGAGTGAGAAGGAAAAGAAAGGGAGATAGAGAGGGACTGAAAGAGAGTGCGAAGGAAAAGAATGAGAGTGAAAGAAAGATAGAGCAGAATATGTTTGTACGTAGATAACAGAAGGAATAAGAAAAAGAGAAATAAGAGGATGATATCTGCTTCTTCCTTCCTTGTCCTGTCTCACCATGAGAAATCCACTAGCGTTTCTCTTGCCATATTCCCAGACCTTCAAAGCGAAGACCAACTCTGTCCTTCTCGTTTTTTATAGTCTCCTTCTCTATTTTATTGTTTCCTTTTGTTGCTAGACAGGAATGAACTTGAAATTGTAGCGATCTACGGAGAATGAAGTTGTATTTGTGTCCGTGATTCTCGTATGCATTTATTTGTTTCTTGTTCAACTTTGCACTAAACAACTCCCCTTCGCAAGGACCGTTCTCTCATTTCTCTCTCTCCCTCTCTCCCTCCCTCCCTCTATCTCTCCCTCTCTCCCTCCCTACCTCTCTCTCTCCCTCTCTCTCTCTCTCTCTCTCTCTCTGTCCCCTCTCTCTCTCTTTATTAGGCATGCCTCTTGTTCTCATTGTACTTCCCTCAGTAACTCTGTTCGAGGGAGGCTGAAGTGGCGACGACCGCCATTGGATTGGTGGCAGACTCACATAGTCAATTGACTCTGAAACGGGCCGTGCTCTCCGATGCAAGCAGAGGACCTCGTCTGGTCTTTCTATCTGTCTCTCACTGTCTCTGTCTCTGTCTCTTTCTTTGTCTCTCTCTGTCTCTCTCTCTTTTTCTCTCTCTCTCTCCTATGTCTCCTCTGAACCCGACAGATCCCCTTCCATTTCGAGAGCACGTATGTATGAGGCGTGTGCATTCAAGCCAAAAGCACGCGCAGTCCACCAAGTGAGAGGGGAAAAGCATCAAGTTTCGGGAAGAGTCCGATCGATCATCTCGGCTGCCAAAAAGGCAAGAAGTCATTTTCACAAAATGCACCATTCACTCTTTTCTGGCAGCTCACTCCGAGTGCAGAGAGAACATCCTGCCAATGGACCTTCATACATTCGCGTTGATCTCTGAACACAGTGTCATCTTTTCTGACGATCATCCAGATGAACCCACTCGCTGAGCATGCTAAATCTATCCAGTGATGTCTCTCGAATTTCTTGGAAGTGTATGTGAGTCGTGTTGGCTTCTCCGATATCTTCATCCTTCCAACTTGCTTGCCTCCTCCTAATTATCATGATGCCCTGGCACGCAAGGAGCCAAGAAGGGGCCAGAGAAAGGCACCCGAATTGGTGCCGCCCTTCAGAATCTCCCTTCTCCGGTCCTCCTGCCGCCATCTGTCCTTCTTCCGTACATGCTGCTGTTGTTGTCTGTCGCCCTCACTCGCCGGATCCCTACTCATTCATACCCACTAAAAGACTACTGTTGGATATGTGTCTCCTCTCTTCGCTCAAGACTTCCTCGCCCCACGTCTTTTGGCTCTCTCTCTCTCTCTCTCTCTCTCTCTCTCTCCCTCTCTCTCTCCCCCTCCCTCTCTCCGCCTCTCTGTCTCTCCCTCTCTCCCCCTCCCTCTCTCCGCCTCTCTGTCTCTCCATCTTTCTCTTTGACTCTAGCCATCTCTATCCAAACTGCTCATATGCCATGCCGGTACGAATAAGCAACCGGTAAGAAGCCTCTGTTTCCGGCTATTCTTCCGTAGCCGTTATGGACATTATGCACCACTGTTGTAATTCGGCTTCAAGCCACCAATAAGTACGGTATCTCATTTCTTGTTTACAAATCGCTACTATTTATTGTGAGTGTTGGATCGTGAATTGTCAAGACATCAGCATTACCGTCTTTATAATGGAAGCTCTCCATTGAAGTTCGAAGCTCTCTTTGAGCGAGAGATTAGCTGTCTGTGTGTTTCTGTCTCAGAAACATCTGCGTAGGACAAGCTGGAAATCTCCTTCTCTTGCGACGTTTGGTGTGAGAGACTGCCTTTCCGCTAACAGATGAATTATCTAATGTATTTTCATAATTGAAATCATTTGCTTTTGAGATGAAAATCAAAATAACGTTTTCGAATGCCGACTCCATCCATCCGAATAAACATACTGTCCAATCTTCTTGCAATGCTACATCGTCATTTTGTTTCTGTCTCGCTATCCTGATCACATCTCCCTCTTTCTCTGTTTCTCTTTCTCTCTGTCCCTCTCAATTTCTTTATCTATTTCTCTCTCCATTTCTTCTTCTCTATCCCTTGCTCTGTTTCTCTCTCCCTCTCTCTCCCTCTCTCTCTCTTTCTCTCTCTTTCTCTCTCTCTCTCTCTCTATCTCTCTCTCCCTCCAACTTGCAATGCGTCTCGAAGCCCAGATGGACGAGGGCTAACTTCATTATCCAGTCTCCTTATTGGAAGCGACGAAGTGGTATTGTAGCGTCCCTCCCCTCCCGGCCGGTAACCATCCGTCCTCCCCCCCCTGGCCCTCCCCTCCACCCACACCTCCGCTTCCGTTTCCCTCTCGCTGTCCACCTCCAATTCTTCGACATCCAGTCCAGCCTCCCACTTATTCTCCCTCGTGCATAGCACCCGAGCTGCCTTGCAACAAAAACCATTCGTGGTTGCTGGCAGTTCAGAGATTTTTTCCTGAGAGAAGGCGCTGTTTATTGCACAGCTCAGACGGCAAGGAAGAGTAGTGCAGCAAAACTTCAAAATCATCTCTTCCACTTCCTCTTTTTTCCTCGTTAGCTTTTTGATTGCTTTTGCTGCCTCGTCATCTTCGCTGCTTGGAATTCTTCTTCTTCTTCTTTTGCCACATTAGCCTGAACTTCATCTCCCTTCAATTGAATCTCGCAAGAATGACGCGGCCTCTGGTTTATTCCTCCCCCTTCTCGTTTCCTCCTTTCGACCCTTCTGGCCAAGCTGGTCTGGCCGACAACACACACGCCTTGATATGCTCATTCACTTTTACAGCATAAGCGACTACTTCTCTCTCTCTCTCTCTCTCTCTCTCTCTCTCTCTTTCTTTCTCTCTGTTACTTTCTCTCTCTGCCAGTAACTTACACTTCCTCCTTCCCTCAATCTTCCATTTTCTCGCTTGTACATCCGCCATGAGCACGCGCTTGACCGATTAATAAACATAGATATACCTGGCAGGGGCAGGCGGCTGGCAGCAAATGAGATTAGTGGCAGTGGGGAGGGAGAGGGCGCTGCCTTGGGCTGCGCAACATCTGTCATAGCCTGCAATGGAGAGCCATGCATGCAGCCTGCCGAGCCTGCCAAACAATTGGCCGAGACACTTCTCTCCGATATTTCAAGAAATAGCATGTCTTCCGATCGAATCTGAGCGGCAGAGAGAATTTTGAATTTATCTACGCTTGGCGCCTTTCGCTCTCAGAATTTCATCCCCTTTTATTTTCCATTTCGTTTCTTAAACAATACTGAATCTTTCTTCCACATACATTCATGTGGGATGCCTTGACGGTTATCCCTCTCCAACAAGAGTTCTGTTGTGCACAATTGATGAATTTTCGTGTTTGCATCTTCTAATGAAATGAGCGCACATTGAAAGAAGAAGCTGCCTGCGCGGAGGGAGTTGGCCTGAGCTGGCCCCCTTCCCCGCCCTCCCTGAGATGGCCGGCCGCGGCGGTGGCCGCCGGACTGGCGCCGGCGGCCGCGCCTCCGAGCCTCCCTTGCCAGCCGGCGCCGTCAGGGTCAACGGACTCATCCTCCCTTACGACATGGCGGACGACTTGAAGGATCTCAATGTCGACATTGATCGAGGCACTCATGAAGTCAGAGAGAGGGAGTTGGAAGAGGAAGCGAGAGATAGAGAGAGAGAGGAGAGAGAGAGAGAGAGAGAGAGAGAGAGAGAGAGGAGAAAGAGGGGAACCCGAGATAGGAAGTTGGAAGAGGAAGCGAGTAAGCGAGAGAGAGAGAGAGAGAGAGAGAGAGAGAGAGAGAGGGAGAACGAAGTGAGAGAGGAGAGATAGAGGGGAGCAATTCGAAAAAAAGAAACAGGTGAAAATGGAACGGTACACACAACAAATATTCTGTCTACGAATAAAGAAACAAAGATGACTTAAAGGTGTCTTCTGTTGTCCCTAACTAAGGTTATGTCTACTATTCAGCTGTTCATACTATTATTTTAATTGTTGTTAAAAAGTACACAGTTATTTTATTGAAAACAGTTTTAAAGATACGTACATAGGTGTAATAATAACTTATTTTTGATGAGCGAATTGTTTTCAGTCGCTGGAAGCAACCCGCCGGATGATGGCGTTGTGCGAGGAGAGCAAAGAAGCTGGCATCAAGACACTCGTCATGTTGGATGACCAAGGAGGTCAGGGGAGGGGAGAGGGATTCATGCAATCATCACAACTTATTTCATCACTTCTTTCTTCCAAGTCATTTTAAAAACCATGCCTAATTGGAAAACAGTTATAGATAAGAACTGTTCAACGATAACTTGTAATAAAATGAAGAATTGAATGAAGAGATAAATGGAATGAGCTTCAGAGCAACTGGAGCGTGTGGAAGCGGGGCTCGACACCATCAACCAGGACATGAGAGAGGCTGAGGAGCATCTCAAGGGCATGGAGAAGTGCTGTGGGCTTTGCGTCCTGCCGTGGAACAAGTTTGATCTCTCTTATCTCTCTCTGTCTCTGTCTTTCATTCTCTCTCAATCTCTCTCTCACTCCTTCTCTCTCTTTCACTCCTTCTCTCTCTCTCTCTTTCTCTTTCTATTTATTTCCTTTTTCTCAGTTCGCGCTCTCTCTCGCTCTCTCTCTCTCTCATACACACACTTAGTCTCTCTCTCCCTCTATCTCTCTCTTAGTCTCTCTCTCTCACACACACTTAGTCTCTCTCTCCCTCTCTCTCTCACTCTCTCTCTCTCTTTCTCTCTCCTTATCTCTCTCTCTCTCTCTCTCTTTTCTCGCTCCCGTCTCGCCCTCTCTCTCTCTATCTCTCCATTTCTCACTCCTTTCTTTCTCTCTTTCTCTCCCTCTTTTTTCATCTCACCCTCTCTGCTCTCTCTCCTTCCTTCTCTCTTTCTGTTTCGTCTTATTCTTCTTTCAACCTCGATCTCTTACTCTCTGCTTTTTTTGGTAGCGACTACAAGAGATCTACTTCCCATGTTCAAAGTTCTCTGTTTTAGAGCGGACGACTTCGAGAAGAATTCGGAGTATGCGAAGGCATGGAAGAAGGACGACGACGGAGGAGTGATCTCTGACCAGCCACGAATCACTGTCGGAGATCCAACCATGGGACCGCAGGGCGGATACATCACGAGGTCAGTCCTAGATATGTACTGTACAAACAAAATAAGCAATAGTTCGTGTATCAACAATTAATTAGCGAAACATGCATTACTAGAAGTCATAAATATATGTATGTACATACACATACATACACAATGTATGTTTCTCCAGTGAGTGATTGTCCTTAATCAGTGAACTCGTTTAAACCGTTAAACCTTTCAGAATCACGAACGACGCGAGAGAGGAGGAAATGGACGAAAACATACAACAGGTGGGTGAAGAGAGAAGAGCTAAGGCAGAGGAAGAGTAAAAGTAAAGCCCGTTTGTGTTTGTACGTGAGAGTTACTTCTAGGTGTCGACGATGGTTGGCACCCGTTTGTGTTTGTACGTGAGAGTTACTTCTAGGTGTCGACGATGGTTGGCAATCTCCGTAACATGGCCATTGACATGAGCACTGAGGTCTCGAACCAGAATCGTCAACTCGACCGCATTCAAGAGAAGGTCCTTTCCTGCTACCATTTCTTTATCTCGCAATGGTTCAATCCCGTTCGTATCTTTAATCATTTCATTAATTCAGGCTCAATCGAACGAAGTTCGCGTGGAATCTGCGAATAAGCGAGCAAACAAATTGCTTACAAAGTAGGCTTAAGCCCCGCCCCTCCCCATGTCTCCCTTCTGTGGCAACACTCTCATCGACACATTTACATCTGCTTCCGTGGTTGCCATGCTCTTCAAGTGCAATATTCAATGTTTATCTGCCCACTTTAATTTGTATTAAACCTGGAATTCAATACGAACGGCCTAGAGCCATGTAGCGGACTCGCTCCCATACCGTATATTTTCTCCCACCTGAAGAATCAGTATTACTCTTAAAATGCAACAAAGCACTTCCATCCTCAACGACATTGAATGTTTGTGAATCTGCACTACCAATCCACCTTTCAGACTTTCTTTTCTATTCATTCCTTTTGTGTTTCTAGAATGAGATCGATTTGTATGCAGCAGCCTTACCATTCCGTGACCAGAGTTCGTTTCTTCTTGTCACTTTGCAGATTGCCATGATTCCACTCTACCAGTATGCATGCCTCCTCAGTCATTCCTCATAGTCGACATCTTTCATGTCAAGCTGTCTATATAACTGTGTATCTATCTAATATTCCTAATTAATCCTACAAATCTAATCAGATATTATAGCAGCCTTCCGACTTCCGAGAGGACGCCACTATTGTGAGAGATTATTATAATGGAGATTTTTATACGCTGGTTTTCAGCAGATTTCTTTATAGATCATTAACCTTTTACAAACAAATGAATCGCTGTTGGGAGCATCATAATTCTACTTCATCCTATCTTTCCGGTGTGGACTGCAGTTGATGTAGCATTGGAGAGGTTTCTTGCCCTGCCCCGGTATCAAGTGAAAGACTTTCTAGACAGTCGCAGATTACTCTCCACTTCAAGCAACTTGTATCACTCGTGGCAATAAAGTTAAGATTGGAGAAGAATGTCATACTCAATGCAAAGTAAAAATAAAATAAATTAATTCCCGAGATAACGAAAACACCGTGAGTGAGGGCAGTGTTTTTCATGTTTAACTTTCCCTCTCTCAAAAGGTCTGGGAATGCGATTTTCAAACGCCGTTCAAGTAGATCTTACGTTCATTCTTCAACTCCAAATGTCTAATACGTCGTCCTACGAAACTTTTCAATAAAGTTTAGGGTTATCGGCTGAATTTGGATTAGTGTCAGGGTATGAGGACACCCTTCTAAGGTAACAAAAGAACCTTTTCAAGAAGATAAAACAGAGCCACATTAAATACATAAATCTATAGTTCCTACCGACATGTGAATTAAATGTAAAATAGGCTGTGAAGAAGTATGACTATAAGAAGAGTCGTTAACCATAGTAGAAGTACGTTGTAAAGGAGAATCTGCCAGAGTAGAATGATAGGAAGACGAAGATAGAGGATAAAAAGATCGATCCGGTGGGGAAAAGGGCTGGGAAGCAGCAGAAATATATGAGATATCACGGTTATATTAAATTAAGAAATTAGACTCTTTAATTCATAAATTATTTTGGATTAAGTGTATTATACACATTAAATACAAGAGTTGCATTAATACACCGGAATAATAGTATACTGAACTGAATGATTTAAATATATATATACCGCAAATAAAGGAATCAACGGAAAAAAGCAAAACACGCGTGTTACCACCTGAAGAGGGGAATATCCCAGACAGCAATCAAAGACTTGAGGAGGAATCCGTTAGGAGAATATCAGCCACGAACTATCAGCTGGCCTCCATGAGTTCGCTGTTCTCGCGCAGGATCGAGTCCTGAAATCGTGGATTTACTTCTACTTGCATCATCATTTCTAGAAGACTCATAATATCCCCAACTTTGTAAGATATTATAAATAACAAAGCTTACAAATATAAAGAACAGAAAACTTATTACTCGAGGCATTGCAATAACGAAAAAGAAAACGAACAGGATTATGGAAGGAGAACTGGACAAAGTTGTTCTGCATTTCATCTCCCTCATCGACAGAGGGAAGAGGGCCAGCGCGGGCCGGAGGAGGGGTCAGCTGGACTGGTTCAGTCGTGAACTCCTGTAAGAAGAGAAGAGAGAAGAGAGAATGAAGAGAGAGAAAGAGAGAGAGAGACAGAGAGAGAGAGACTGCAGGTGAGAAAGAGAGGGGAAAGATTGATAAGAGATTTTGAAAGTTGTGGAAGCAAAAGAAAACTGCTTTATTAGAAAAAAAGCCCGCTTGTTTTGAACTAGAAGATTCGGCATTCGTAGTGGACAAATGTGAATGGAATAACCTTGTCAAAGTAAGAAGTATCGGTTTCAGACTTGACGTCGGGCTTGAAGGGAGGATCGATTTCCTTGTTGTACAGCTTGACCCAGTCAATGGGCTCGAAGAACTTGTGATTCGTAATCTCGAGGGCATCATCGGGGCCACCGCCGAGCCTGCGAACTCACTCTTCAAACACATCGAATACTCTCCCCAGTGTGTTATAAAACTCTCAATTGTAAACATTTGCTTTCCCTCACTTTCATGTAATGATAGATACACTGCCTTCATTATAAAAAAAACCTTTGCTGGGGATCCTTGACGAGGAGGCCGCTCAGCAGACTTTTCGCTTCAGCGCTCAGCTCAAATAACAGGCTTTCTAGGTGAGATCAAATAAATGGACAATATCGAGGAGATCCTATTCTTCCTTCTAAAACGAAACAAAGTCGAGAGATGAAATGGTCACCTTGCTTGGGAATCTCAGCTCTCCGATCATAATCAACTCGAAGAGTTTCTTGTGGTCTTTCGAGAAGAAAGGCAGCCGACCACACATCATCTCGTACATTACCTCAAATAAAAACTCCCACCTCTTACTTACCATTTGTATGGTCAAACATTTAAAAAGCCATCTTTTGTAAGAAAGCGATATATCGAAAATATGAAAGCGAGTGAAACTCTAACCACTCCAACGCCCCACCAATCAACCGAACGGCCGTAGTCGTTGTCTTCGAGCACCTGTAAAATAATAGGAACATTAAATTTGTAAATCTTAAATTTCTTCGGAAGTATATGGATAAAATACATTAATACACCTCATGAACGTGTCCAAGTTCCTCAATATTTCCATGAAAAACATGAAGTTTCTGAAGAAATACTGAAACGCGAACGAACTTCAGGGGCGAGGTATTCGGGAGTTCCGCAGAAGGTGCTCGTCCTGTCTCCGTACGAGATATCCTCTTTGCACAGACCAAAGTCGGCAATCTTGATGTGGCCGTCCTTGTCCAGGAGAAGGTTCTCCAGCTAGACACAAACAGACCTCTCTTCATCACTTACCGTTTTCGTTATCAAGGGGTCATATGGTTAAGACAAGGATCACTCTCATTACCAGCTTTGATTTGACACGACTGACTCAAGAAGTGGCTTGACCAGTCAACTTTGAGCAGAAAAGTGGATAAACACATATTTCAATGACAGCTTGGCTACTTTGCGTTCCATTCAATTGGAATTTGTTCCTCCTAATTTGATACTTTAGACAAGAGAGAGGATAAGAATTCACTAAGCACTCTATACACTACAGAAAGCATCTTCACTAATCAGCTACAGTAGGAATAAGCACAATCCGCGTTACAGTACGCACCTTTACAAATGGTCAACCTTTAGATCTCTGTAGACAATATTGTTGGCATGGAGGTAGCCAAGAGCCGAGACAATCTCAGCCCCGTAGAATCTAGCACGGGACTCGGAGAAGCCCTCCTTCATGTGCTGGACTTCTCTGTTGAGATGGTAGTAGAGATCGCCACCGATAGCGAACTCCATCACGAAGCAGAGACGGTCCGACGTTTGGAACGAGTACGCCAGACCCTGTCGCACGCACTACTTGACTCCGAATTCAAATCTGACTACCTTTTAGCCATAGCTGATTTGAGCACTCTTTCACCTGATTCTTCTAACAATACGCGCGCTCCCATGCCAATCATAAATACCCGCATCACCCACAAATTCCCACCCATGCAGACATTTCAAAAATCCTTGAAAGAGAGGATTCAGAAGAGAGTGAACGTCAAATAAAACGCTGCAAAACCAGTCCCCACCCTCACTCGCAGGAAATCCCTTTGGTTAAAAGCTTAAAATATTATGGTAAACGGCAACTGTTAGTGGTTATACAGTTTTCGGCGTTGAGTTCCAAGCGCAAAATCACACAATGTGCTCATGAAGTCTTCAATCTTCATAGTAAATAATCGCTGCAATTTATATAGTGATACTCCTAACGGCGGAAGCCATATGATATATCAGAAAGTAAACAGAAAACCCGGAAGTCTGCAGTGAGAATAGAATCATGCAATCCAATCAAACTAATACTAAATCCCACAAATCATCATCACCCCCTGAATCCCAACACAGCAGACAACAACCGGATTGGAATCTTCCATTCGCATAATTCATATAAGTTCTACATCCACGAACTCTGCAGCTCTCGGATCCTCCTACCACACTGCACGGACTAATCTCAAGCCACTACTCGCACATTCATTACCAAGTCGCGATAACAGGACGACTTTAAGAGAATATGACAATGGAGGAGGTGCTGATTCTAGCAAGGATTTGTCCCAACAATCCAATGCGGCAATCCATTTAAAAAGCACTATGATATCCCCAACTGCGCTGTTTGAGAAAACATAGAGAGAGACAGAGTGGACAACATCTGAAGGTGGAAAGCATCTACCGTGCACACTGTACAAGGAATGAAATTAAGTAAATAAAGAAAGAAGTGGCTGGATACAGCATTGAGAGGAAGAGAATACCAAATAAAATGACAAGGCTGTCGACACCGAAAAGTAATCGCGATCAAAATGAAAAGAAAAGTAAGAGTTGACAGTGTACAACAGCCATCCTTGAAATATGTGTTCGTTTTCTTTTATTACTCATTAAAATTTAATAAAAACTTGACCAGTCATGCACTTTTTGGCTGTGACATCCACGACCGCCGTTTTCTCCAACTGCACAAGTTGAATTACCACAGGGGCGCACCGCGAATGTCACACTGGGCAATCTGCCAACTTTCAGTGTCGTGCCTAAACCAGAGCTGAAAGAAAGAGTGTCGGAAAGGAGAGAGAGGTGAAGATGAGTTGGGAGAGGAATGGGTGAGGTGAGGTGATGACAAGGAGTACCTTCATGTCCCTGTAGACAATGGAGAGATGGTGCAGGTAGCCGAGAGCCAGAACAATCTCTGCGCCGTAGAAGCGGGCGCGCGATTCTGTGAAGAGCTTGCACTGCTGCAGGTGGATGAACAGCTCACCGCCATTCGCGAATTCCATCACGAAACAGAGGCGGTCCGGTGTTTGGAACGAATACGTCAGGGCCTGGCAGAGAGAGAGAGAGAGAGAGAGAGAGAGAGAGACGGAGAGAGAGAGAGCAAGAAAGATATACTTGTATGTATACAAGAGAGACGGGTGAGAAGTGGTGATGAGGAAATCATAAGGAAGAAACTGCGGTAGACAAAGTGACATTTCAATATTAAAAAAATCAGATATTTGTGATGAGAGAAAGACGATAAAAAAATCTACAGCATTATAAAAAAAATATATATGTGAAAGCTCATCGTGCAGCAAGCAAAAACAGCATGCGACGGACAAACAAAAAGCGACTGTTAGCATCGACCCCGGTTTCGTAAAACAGCTTTTCCTCGTGAAAATATAACTTGACAAGGGCGGATTGTCAATGGGTCAGCAGAACTATGCAAACGAAGACTGCTATTCCCACGCAAGCATGATTAAGTAAGGGGTAGATGACCATCCCAGGGTTGAGGCAACCAATTGGTATCAGGATGTTTTTGGACTGTGCTTCGCAGGCAGAAAGGACACGAAAACTCTTTCACCGTGCGGGCGCTTATCCCTTTCTTAATAAACAGGACTTCTCTCACAACAAATTCCTATTCCAAAGATCATACTTCATAAAAGCTTATTCATTTCTTGAGGGAGTAAGGAATGCGGGATAATCCACAAATCCTCTACCCTTTTCAATCATGAATAAATGCGCATATCATGTGCCGCAAATTGTGAATTCTTGCAGGCATAAAAGGCGTACCGTCAAGAATGGATGTTTACACCGTTGAAGCACACGATTCTCCGTTAGAGTATGCGTTACTTCCTCCTGAATACAATCAAAACAGGTTATCTCCACATTTATAATGTCATTCAAAAAATCCGCGCATCACTCGACCGTATTCTGTAAACACGTCAACCACGAGACTTCCACATCTCTTCAATTGCAACTTTGCCCCGAAATGAAGATATCTTCACAGTGCAGTGTTTGAGGAGGGAAGAGAGGAACGCACCCTGGCAATGATGACTTCCTTCTTGAGAATCTTGATGGCGTAGAGTCGAGACGACTTCTTCTCCTTGCACAGAATGACCTTTCCAAAGGTTCCCTTGCCGAGAACCTTCAGGAAGTCGAAGTCTTCCATCGTCTAGAATATAAGCCTCATATTTAGATTATGCGTGACAATTTTGCTACTACAAATTAGATAAATATTAGCACTGTCATTTTGAATAGCAGTGATGTTGTTCAAATTGTTAACTCATGTTGCTTTCTCGAATGGTTTTGGTGTACCACAAATCTTAGATTGTGGAACAAGGAAAAACCATATACCCACTGACTGCAGAAAAGAATATTGCAAAAAGCATGGAAAGGGAGGGATAATGCTGACAATCTTGTCCCTCTTGGCTGCCTCGGTGGCATCCGCCATGCTCATCATATCTGGTTGGTGGCCGCCGTGGCCAGTCGGTGCCTGTTTGTGAGGCATGAAGAGCATCGCAGAGGAACACGAACCTAGACAGGCAAGCATCTCAACCTTTCCCAACGTAAATATCATATAACAAACAAATCTAAAACATTAGTTTCTAATGTACCATGCAAACTTGTAAAGAACAAGGTCATTAATTCCTTTACACTAACCAGTTGCTGATCCTACTGGAGTTTGAACATCGTCATCCATGCTCATCTGCAAACATCATAATAAAATACTGTGAAATTAAGAAATAAAGTTTTACATGCAAAAATATGAATACAATACTGCTCCTAGGTTCACAAACATATCGATTCTTTTTGTACCTGAGAAACAATGTCCATCATCTCCTCGCTGAATCCCTCTTGCTGTTGCTGCAGTTGCAGTTGCAGTTGAAGATGATCTCTCTGTGTCTGCTGAGTCTCGTCCACAACATCTCGGAAGCGCTTCGCAATCGACTGCACGGCCTCGATCCACTGCTCGCGTACCTACAAAAATGGCCATTTCAAAATATCTTCTATTTCATATCTAGGAGTTTGTCTGCTGCATACTTATGAAGATTGAAAAGAGAGAGTGAACCTGCGCGGTCTCCGCATAGAACGTCCTCTCAATGATGGTGGTCCACTGCAGACAGCGAATCATGAACATGTTGGCCCGCGGCTTGTCCATCTTCACCACCTGCACCGAGAAACCCTGAGAGAGGGCACCGCATATCAAAGAGACACAGAGGGGAAGGCAGACAAGGCAGCATGGAGTTCGAGCCAGACAACAAAGTTATGACAGCAAGAAGATCTACATTACAAATAACACTGCGATTGCCGCGTGACGACGCGCAAGGACTGGGACACGGAAGCGGAAGCTGCTCATACCTGGGAGTCCTTGATCATGAAGTCGTTCAGTGGCTCGGGGAAGGGCGGCGTGTTCTCTGGCTTCGTCTTGAAACCGACCAGAGCCCCGTCTTTGAACAGCATAAAATACCTGAATTTATTGTTTTCTTGAAAATTCATATTAAAGGAGCAATAAACTAAATTATATTGGACTATCTTGAAGATCTCAAAATACTTCCAACAAGGAAATATCAGTAATAATATGGGCCAACAAAAGTTTTCACTTGTAAAAGAAACAAGTTTCATCGAAAAACGCTAGTTTTAGAAAACCCCAATCCAAACTATCTGGCAAGCAACACAGAAAGTTGTGCTGATTAACCTGGGCCGCCAGTTCTTGATGTGCTCGCCTCGCTTGTACAGCCATCCCTCCAGAAGAACATCTTCCGGCTTTCTAGTTCGCATAGAAAGCGACGTCATCGACATCTTTGCGCGACTTCTGTTCAATTTAAGCCTGGCTGAGCTAAGATAAAGCCGAAAGCGTAAATATTTTGCATTTAAATAACCCGTATACCAAGATGTGCTGAATTTACTTATTCACAATCCCATGCCCGTTGAATGCCTGGGACAATGTTTGATTAAAAAGCTAAGCGGATAATTCCTAAATTGAAGTCTAGCAAAGGCCGAGTGGGCGCACTCGTTGATTACTTCCATGATTCATAGACAACTCACCGCTTCAACGAATAAGAAAGCCTCACTCTTAGCTAGAACAGAAACACCAAATCCTTCAATTTAGGAATTAGCCGCAAACACGCTAAGTCAAAATGAGGAATCTCTTTCAGAAATCTTAATACGTTATATCTACGATAATTTTCCTGAGCGTTATACCGTAAGAAATGGCCGCCATATAAATGAAGGAAATTTTGTTTTTGTTGTTGATCATTTTACGCGAAAGCGTAATCACATCTTCTCATGAAAAAATTCGAAAGATCTTTCGAATATCTCACCAGACTCAGAGTTGCGTAAGATCCGGCACAAGTCCCCAGTGATTTCGTCACTGCCACCTGAAAGGAGGAAAACAGTGAATGAGATGAGAAGGGGCGGAAAAGAGTCGCGCATAGTCCAATTGCGCAAGTGCACGAACAATACAGAATAGAAACTACACCACGAACATGAGAACTTAAAGCGCAAAGAAGCCGGCTTCACAAACACAAGGCCATACTTCGTAAGTTAGATATGCATTAGATAAGAATGCACACAAACTGTGCTGGAAGTTCTGATGATGGAGACATTCGATAAAGAGAAAGAGCGATTAACATAATCTCCACGATGGTGAGCCCTCGCAATCAGCTACCGTAGAAGGGTTGAAAACATCCATTGTTAATAGTGGTCTTTGGCTTCGCTTTTTAAACACACATTACATCCGCCTATTCATCAGTTCAAGTGAAGCGAAAAAAAATTGGCGCAAATTCGTCCTATTATATTTTAAGGGATAGCGCGAATAAAGTCCTTCAAATAACAAATAAATTGACTGTAATGCATTACTTTCTCAAGATCACGAACCATTTACCAAAAGCCTAATAACCAACCAATCTCCACATGATCACCTCTTCATGTAACTGCTCCGTGACAAGGCCAGAATGGAGTGAATGCCACTGAAGAGATTGGCTTCTCCCATGACTCATTTAATGATGACTGATGGGCGTAAACATTCAGCAGACTACGCTTCAACCAAGCTGCGAGTAACACATCAAAACAAATTAGTTTGAGCAAATCTTCCCGTGGAGGACATGGATTCGCTTAGTCGCAGACATCCATTCTAATCGAACTAATAGAGTTGAGTTATCGCGGCAATATTTATCTCGGTGAAAACTGGAGACCATTTAGACTACGTTGATGCCTGCAACAGGGCACAGTCCACGCCAGAAAATAGTATTTCCAATCGCTAAGCCCTTCAAAGAAACTACGGAAGGAAATTTATCTCAATCATACAACGCAAAAGAAAATGATTTAAAGAAGAAGAAGAAGCACTGCCTTGGCAATAGGCAAGAGAAGATGAAAAGAAGGAAGGTGTCGGGGGGAGCCGATGTGGGCTGAATCCTCTCGCTAAGCCCCCCGATGAAAATTCCATCCGTCATCTATTTTTCTTAGTTATCCTACGTCATACGTGTGAGGTTACATCAGAAATAACGAGTTGAAAGGCAGAAAGTGAATAGAAATTATACATTTCTATCGTCAAAAATGTACTACAAGGTACACTCGAGCAGTCAATGAAATAGACCACCTAACATTTGTATGGAATCGATTTATTTAAAGAGAGGGAGGCCAACTTGCAATAACACGTCCCAAATGTGATCAGTGTCCTTCTTGCAAAGGCAGTGCATTAAATATGCAATCTAGAAAAAGAATAATAAACCAAAGGAACATTGACATTTCTTGTTTTCCTTTGGGCTGGAGCGAACTACAAGTAACGGAGCACAGACAAAACAGGCGAGCCCTCACCATACATATTTACGTGGTGGCACGCGAATAAAGTGAGAACGGGAGTAATATCAGAGGAAGGGAAATAGCATGGGGAAATCGGAGTGCGCAAGGAAGCAGACAACGGACACTGGGAGAAGAAAAGAGCAGAAGGGTCTGTCTGGGGCAAGAAGAAAGGAGAGGGATCAGAAACAGGGGCAAGGGTGAGGTAGGAAAGAACGAGCAAGGTAGAGAGGAAGGGGAGGGTGAAAGGGTACTATGAGATGAGAGTGGGGGTTGGAATAAAGAGACAAAAGGTAATAGTGATGGAGAGAGCGAGAAATAGAGAAAACTAGAGAATGTTTCGCGATGTCCTGTCAATATCGAGGAAGCAAGGGAAGAGCGGCATACAGAAACAAAAACCGAAGTCCGACCACTGGCCTGAACAACAGACAACCAGGAATAGAAGATGGACTGCAGGGATAAATAATAAGGAAAGAAAGAAGCAGAAAAGAGAAGCGGAGAAGAAGAGACAGTGGCAGACTCATGCTCATAACAAGGCAGCAGGATACATACTTCTTCCCTCATAATTATTTTGCCGATAACTTCTCACCCAAGTCAAGAACTTGCCATATCTTCCTTATGGTCAAAGGGAATGAAATGGACATGCTTAGGATATCCCAAATTTTTTTTAAGTAATAATGTTTAAACAACAAAAAACCTCTCGTCATTCGTTGCCTTGCACAGGCCTTTTCTTGCAAATACAGAAGGACCCGCATTCAGTTCAAGGAAACAAAAATAAGATTTGTTTTTCTCTCGATATATTCCTTTTAGAGAATTGACTCTTGCGTTGTAAACGCTTTTTCAAGTATGAATTGTGGTTATTAAATTTCAAAACTCGACAAAGGCAATCCGATTATTTTTCTATTATTTTTCTGAAAACAAGACGAGAAAGAATGAATAAAGGAAGGAGGAAAGAGGGTGTGAGATTTTAATCTCCAGTGGGAATCAACAACAACCGCGGTCTCATGCTTGGCGGACAAGGAAACTGCGAGGAAAGCAAAACGGAAGATAATAACAAACAAGGGAGTGAGTGACAGAGGAAGGCAACGTGTCTCTGGCAAGCAGCGTAATGAGGAATCCAAGCGAGAAGAGTGGAGAGAGTGGCAGACAGCTAGAGGAAGGAGAAGGAAGCACGTGAGAGACAAGACAGAGAAGAGGAGACTACAAGGGTAATCGAGAGAGTTCGTTCCGGCCGCTAGCCTGACTTGAGGGGAGGCGAGAGCAGAGGCGGCAAGGGCGATTATTCGCAATGTCGCTCTAAGAGTGGTAAACAAGTTGAATCGGGTGAGTGATGAGAGAAACGCCAGATGAGAGGCACTAAGAGAGGAGAGAGAGAGAGAGAGAGAGAGAGAGGGTGGGGAGAGAGAGAGAGTGAGATAATGAGAGAAGGGAAGACAGTGTGAGAGAGGAAAGGCACGTAGGTAAGACAGGGATGGATAGTAGCCAGGAGGAGAGAGGGAGTGATGAGACAAGAGACATCGCAAGAGTACAACACGTCGCAGACACACACATTCGCACGCAGCAAACAACACCTCTCTCTCGCACTCTCTTCTCTTCCCATTCTCTCACTACCTCTTCTCTTCTCCCTCTCTCTCTCTCAACTCTTTTATCTCTCACCTTTCGCCTGACTTCTCTGTTTCTCCCAGTCTTCACACAGATGTTGCATAGCCTACGCGTCTCCCCCTCTCACACATCTTTCTATTCTCTCACCACTCAAGCATGCACAGACAGATGAAGAGAAAGGGGAAGAAAGGCACAAACAGGGGCGTACAGGACCCAGAATGCCAAGGCTAGGAGAGAATTGATTCTACCCTCGCGTGCAGCGCAAGCACTCCGGTCACAACATGCGCTTGCTCTGGCTGAGTATAGTAAGCTTTAAACCAAAATATAAACGGGACGAAAACTCATCAAAACAACCCAGCCGAATTGAAATTCAACTATTCTCAATGCTGCTTGACGCTTTCCTTTCTTCAGTTACAAAGAGTCATGGAGCTCATCAACCGGTCATGGAAGCAATAAAATTTACCACCAAAGAAGGAGAAAAACATATGCAATCCGAATACATTTCATCGGCGCTAAATTACTACGTCAAAAAATCATCAAAAAAATTCTTGTAAAACTGAAACAAACCTCTCCAATATGTAAACTACACTTGCACGTATAACCTACACCAATTCATCATGGCTGATTTCACAATATTTTATATTTATTTATGGTTTAAAACATCTAAATGCAGGTTGAGGACAGATGTTTGAACACTTTGATTAATTTATAGGGCTGGTTATCTTTTGCCTTGAGAATAGTATATCTAGCTTCTGCATAAGCTTTAGCTGCCTTTCCGAACTTTGCTTGCAAGAATTTGCCGTTCTCGCTTACTTTGTTATGCAACTTCGGCTTTTCCGTAGTCAAGAGTTGCGTGCATAATTCCTTCTGACGTATTTCTCTGCTCATTGCCCACGCTCTGTACTTGCACATGTTGTTGTTCATTATTATCTTGGCCTTTTGATCTTCTCAGATGTGCCTAAGCATTCCACGTAATATCATCAGCAATGCACTCTCATCTCTTTCCTATATCGCTCGCTAACGTTTTGATCTTCTCAAAACTACGAGGAACATGAGAAGGATATAGATATCACGTGTTTGTCTTTTCGCGACTGCAGATATCCTTTAAATGACATAAAAAAGACGCCGTTTTAAATTGCATCCTCAGGATGAGCTGCATCGGGAGTGAATTGGAAAAGTTTGGCCTTCCCGGACCTTCTTACATCCAGAAGACGCTCTCCAAGACACGGAAGAACAAGACACTTCTCAACGCCGTGCGGAAATTCCAGAACGACAATGGAATAAAGGTTGCACCAACATCTCGATTTCGTTCAATTCTCAGTTGTTTCATGAATCGTAGATCCGTGTCAGCAGATGGTTTGAATGTTGAATGGCGGTTATTTATGAGCTTTGTTTGGCTGAAGACGGTTGACAGAGTGCAACAGCAGATGTGCCTTTGATTGTCTCGGTATTGGAAGGGATGGTGGAAACACGAGAATGCAAGTGAACAAAATGACAGATGGCATTAATGGAATCTGCAATCTTCGCAATAGTAATTACACTTGGGAGGATGTTTATGCATTAAGATCACACTGGGCAAATAATTCTCAAGTCCTGGATGTGAAGGGCATTAAGATGTACAATGTAGTGTAGTCGCTATTCCAGAGCGATATCTCTATTCAGAGTTCGGTAATGCCGCCAGCCCTCAAGTTACTCGACATGCACGGAGTTCGCCGCACGGATGCGTACGAAACGGTGAGTTGGTGAACTCTCTCATTGTGAGAGCATTGGTAACATGGTTGAAAATGGTCGGTACACGAATCATGTTGAACATCCGCCGGTTATGGCCTTCTTTAACCCGTTTGGAATCGGGTATTGGAGGTGGTGTACTGTAGCTATTTTTAAGGATGCTAGGAACCTTCAGTTGTAATTTTCTCGTCTTTCTAATGAAGCGTATAATTGGAGATGATTGGGGATGCGAGTATGCTGCTGCTGAACAGGCTGAAGGCGCTGGGAGCTGACCGCAGCGAAGAATCTATTCGGTTGCTTCAGGTAATCGGTCACATTCCTACCTTCTATTTTCTTTCTCATGGCTTTTGTTTAGAACAATTCGTCTTTGAGGGAGAGAGTTGTTCATGTTCATTTAACCTTAGATTTGCGAAAATGAAGAGCTGGAAGTTCCCTCTTAGGAACATCTCGACAAGTGCTTCTCTATGCACAGCATCCCGCAGATTCGACCAATCGTACTGGAGACTCTCAGTCAACTTCCGAAGCTCAGCGACAAGTCAGCTAATCTTCCTCTTCTTCTTCCATTTCTCATTTCCATTACTGCGTAAATAAGAAAGGCTAAAAAATCGAAATCGAAAAAAGTCGATTTAATGTAATTGAGGATTTCGTAGGTATGTAGAATTGGTGGTTGCCGATCCGCGGTTGTATGAAGACTCTTCTGTTCGAGTCAAGCAACAGGTTTGACAACACATATTCTTTCTCTCCTTTCTTACTCTGTGAGAAATCTTCTATACTGTAAAATGTGAGTTTTGCTTGGCAGGTGTGGCTGCGACACGAGGATCTCTTCGTGGATGCCTGCCGGCCTGTCATCGACAGCTATTTCCGGGCCAAGCAGGTTATCAGTTTAATCTTACAGTATCAGCCTGCTCAATTTATTCTGGATTTATTAGATATGTACAAGATCTTGGAGAAATTACATATCCTACAGCGAAGTATTTTTTTGCTATCAAGCTGACTCTCTTCTTACAGGCCGTTCTCTGTTTCATTGACCCTTCGCCAACAAACTTCTTCTCATCTGAAACAACAAAATCGCGACGACAATGGGAACAGATTCAAAGTTCGGCTTTATATTCATGGTTGAGGGCTAATAGATCCCTCCTTGGAATTGGCATTCTAAGTCACGAAATGGTTTGCAGAATTGGTTACGATGGTCGGTGAATACGACACTCTCTACGCCAAACTCATGTCGCTGATAAGAGAAGTCAGTTATCAACTATGCAAATTTATAATATCTAATGTTTTGCTGTTTTGATTCATGTTTCTTGGTTCAACGACTAAAACGACGAATTGTGCCTATTAATTGTTTGTATTATCAGGCTTACCTCGAATCGGCAGATGCCATTTTCTGTTCGATGAAGTTGGAAGTCATCATGGCGGCCCACGATGCTAATGCCGACGTTGTTAAGAACGGTACGGCCGTTTTACCGTGTAGAAATAAAATTGTTCCCAGTGCCAGAATACACTTCATACATTCCCTTTACAGTCGCTTCCCGTGCTTTTCTTCTTTCTTTCTTCTATTCAAGAGCTAAAGAGAAGAATAATCTTTCTCTCTCTCTCTCTCTCTCTCTCTCTCTCTGTCTCTTCATCCTTCCTTCGCTTCAGATGTTAGCCACGAGCTGGCGTGGTGTCTGGATATGTGTCTTCGCGACAAGCACATCGACATTCAGCAACAAACTCGAATCAAGAATATTCTCGAGAATGCAAAGAAGCACACCCCCGAGGTTGTTGCTTGCATTCCAAAAAAAAATCTTTGGAGTCTTATATTTCAGCTAAATTCACTTTTTCGGGAGTTTTTCTTGATGAGGGCAGAAGGGTGAGTTTGTTAATGAGAACACTTTAAGACATGAGGAGGGTACAGCAGAACTCCGTTGAAGAGAATTGTTCAACTAACCATGCCTAAAAAGAGCTCATGCAATCTATACTTACTATGGTTGAGCAACTTTGCTAGACTATGCATGTATGCTTTTACATTTTCTTTGCTATTCACTTGCCAGCCTATTCTTGCAGGTAGTTGGTGACTTGGCGATGGTTGCCGCTGATCCTCACGTTGTTCACTTCCTCTGCACTACCGCCATTAGGTCTTTTTTTAAAATTATTTCTTAAATTTACCATTACCCCGTTGTAATGCATTGCTAGCAATGTTAATGTATGCAATGTATTGGAAGGAGGTTACGGTGTCCCTTGCTCAGACTTCTCCGCGACCAGACTGTACACATGCCACGAGATCAGCATGGACTGCAACTCATCATCCGAATGCTCACTCTCGCTGCCTCTACTCATGTTGGAACCTACTCAGCACTCTCCAATTTAATTGCAGCTTCTTCTCTTTATTATGAAAATCCGTATTCTCGGAGTATTTTATTCTCAAATAAGATTTCGCACCGCTTTCAGAAGATCGTGCAAACACAAGAAGTGCCTCCCCAAATTGTCGACACGATCTTCTTCACCAAGTTTCTGCCAGCGATGGCCTCTCTGATTATCGAGGATGTCATGAGGGCCGAGCTGGCTAAGAATGGTGCGATTCGAGAGGGGCTAATTTCTTCATTTATAAAAATGTATGTTTGAGATATGGTGGAGGAGTCTGAGCGACTTGGCCTGTACTCCGCCCCCTCCGACACACTCATGACCTTCCTGCGGGCAGAGCCAGCGGCGGCGCTTCTCTGGATTCACTATTCCGTCGACTTGTTGCCGCGCAGATCGCTGGACATTAGAGGCGCCCTCAGATACTTACGAGTCATGCCTTATCTTAAAGACCAGGTTTTTTTCACTCACTCTCTCCCTCCATCACTCTACCTTTCTCTCCTCTCTCTCTCTCTCTCTCTCTCTCTCTCTCTCTCTTTCTCTCTCTCTCTCTGTTTCCGTTGTTTCCTCTATTTCTTGTAATATCCACAGTCTCACCTTCTATAGTTAATCTTTCTCTTCCATTCTCGCCGTGCCCTGTGAATTCCTCTCTCCTCCCTCAGCTGGTGGTGCGTGCCCCATGGTGCCATCTGCTGACTCATCGTCTTCTGACTGCTCCTCTGCTGGAGAGACTCGTCAACGACCCCGAAGTCATTACCATCATTGTCGATCGACTTTTCCTCGCTTCACTCAAGGTTCTTTATTCCCTCCCTATTTACATAATGTTTCCCCATTTACAGCCCTCTACTCTTATCTTTTCATTCTATCCACTGGCTTCAGGTGGATATCTACTTGAAATACCAGCTTCTGCGCATGACAAAACAGCTCCACCGGATTCTTCATCCCAACGTCGGCCTCGCAATTCTGGAGCACATTTCTCCAGAGGCAAGAAATATATGCTTCCGGCTAAGTTCTTCATACATTCTTGTCATTTCAGAAGGTGGGCGACGTCATCGATGGCGAGAGATATTCGGCTGATTATTCAAGAACCCTCGCAAAGGTTAGACTGTTCTTTCATTTGTGGTACTTAATGTTTTCTTCGACCCTTCATTTTTGATCCGATTATATTTGAAACCGAGTAAATGGATTCGGAATACATGTGTATGTGCTGTGCTTGAAGGTAGTTCCAAAAGAAGAGGAGAAGCCTCTTGGGATGCCGCCGCCGGCCACTCCAATGCAAGCAGCCGCTGCCACTCCCGCCCGAGTTGCCCCCTCCGCAACTCCCAACCACTCCTTCTAGACACTCCATTCCGAATAAAGCATCCATTAGTACCTCTACAAGGGGTTATTTGAAGATAATTGATATAAACTCACTAATTGTTGATCTCGCTTCAGATCGTTTGCGTTGTTTTAACATATCCCTTTTACCAGTTCTGTAAATTGTATATTCCTACCTATTTTGCATAAACTTTACATAAAGAAGTTTAGATAATGTACATATACTGTGCGTTTAGAATAAAACCTCATTGGCAAATAATTCAGAGACTTGAACATCTGAGGATGAGACTAACAGGAAACGCGTAATGGGAGCAGCGGATATTAAAACATGTGTGATGTGCTACGTCAAGGCGTGAAAAAGAAAATAGTTCATTGTGGTGTGGCAAGCCAAAATAGTGTCATTAATGAAATATAGTGCGTATTTGAAATAAGTGTGTGGTGACAATATCTGCCAAAGGGCATCTGGAGTTGCGTTTTTCCGCTCTTGGTTTTTTCGCTGTGGGTTTTCTTTTCAATTCTAACGTTTTGCTTGCAAAACACTGCGAATCCGGTTATGTTCATGGTGAATCCACGTGACTAAGCGCTATCAACGAAATAACGTCTTGCTCGGTTTTCGTCATCCTTACTTCGCTTCCGTTCGTAAGATTGTGCAATGTTGCACTCTCCCACCTTTGATTCCTGTGATCCCATGCCTTGTTCACAAACTCATAGCTTCATGTTGTTGGGAATTGTTTCATCGCCTTGACCTCTAAATTTCGAATGCTAAGTGAGAGGGTCCCACTTCTCATTTTGTGCTGGGAACAGGTTGTTGTCTTTACTGTCAAGTAAGAGAAGTAAGGTTAGAACGCAGTGACTTTGTAACCCTTCAACCTTGACGATGATTTTTCCAAACACACATCTCCATTCTCTGCAATCAGAGGCAGCGGGTTCCTTCACTTCGTCGATTAAAGCGGAAAGTCATGGTGTGCGAAGTGAAAGAGAAATCGAGTGAGAGGGTGGCACGGAAAGAGCAACTGAGCCTTGGTGAGATCAATGAGCGGACTTTCTTCCACTCAGCTGTCGCTTGTCTTGCATCCTTCGTTCTTCCCTTCCTTGTACTTTCATTACTTCGCCATTGTCTTTGTGGTCGCAAAGCCGATGGGAAAGCCATCTTTGGTTCCAGGCTGGTCATTATTTAAATTGGCTAACATATTTTCAGATGGACTTTTCCGAAAGTTCGAACGGGAAACTAAATGGATCCCAACCATAGTCAACAAAAATGGTAACCTCTTGTATAGGGTTTTCTGTTTAGAACTTTCCGGATTTCAGTGATGGAGCCTCCCAAAAATTTCCGGAATAAATAGACATTTAAAGACTTTGTCTGTTGTGACTTGTGGTCTTCAGTTTAGACTTGCTGCTTTCAATCTCTGCGCCACATTAGATTTATTTGACATGACATTTTTGCCTTTCCTTATTCGATTTTCTTGATTTTTGCGCCTTCGTCGCATGTTTTTAACATGTGCGACGACTCCTCCGAGCAAAAATCTTACATCTTTTTCCCCGTTCTCTTCTCCGCTGTCTAGTTTCTCTTGACTCCTCTCCCCTTTGTGCTCTTCCTCTGACTGCTCTTCCTCGCACTTTGTTTGCGTTGTCTCTTCTCCGTCAGTTACTCCGTTCTCTTCTGGCAGACTGGGAGATGCCGTCTTTTGAAGCTCCTCCCTGTCAGGGCTGAGAGGGAGAGAGAGAGAAGAAAAGATAAGGCGATAACGCCTTCGGGAAAGTGAAGACGGCCTTGCTGTCCTCCTTCGTCATTTCCTTGCCTTCTGGTGCATGGGATTGCTAAATCGTGTTGGCTTCATTATCGAGGTTCTCCCTATAGAATTCACGCAGGCTGCCTCACCCTTTGATCGGCCTTTCTTTTTCCAGTAGTTTGCAGACGTTTCGCCAGCTGTTCGAACTTTACGGATGCAGGACAAACATTTCTCTGCCATCGTTGTTTCTCTTTTTCATGCCATTCATTGACACTGTTCTGCCTTGCAGCTTGTCCCTGAACTTCGCCCCCACGTGTTCTTTTTTTCCCTCTTTTTCTCTGTTCCCTCTCGCCGTACCATTGAATCATGCTTACCAGCTCACTTTTCTGACATTCTTTTATACGTGCCCTTGCAGTTCTACTGCATTGTTTGGTGAGTTAGTTGTCTCGTATGCCCTCTTTCGCAGCCCTCCGGTACCATTTCGTGTCTGCCGTAAATATTGCCGCGAAAAAAGGTTTTAGATTCAGGATATAACGTAAATTTCTAGTCTTTTTCAGGCTTCCATCACAAATGATCACACGGTTACGCGTTTAACAAGAGAAACGACTTTACTCGAGGATCTTTGTATAGTTCCCTTACATTGCACTCCTCACTCTTCTCGTCAACAACGATTGATTTCTTCTGTCATCTACGATCTTCTTTTCTTCTTTTCCTGCCATTCTTCATAATAAATCACGGGCCATAATGGACTTCATGGTATCCAACTTTTGCGATGAGGAGCACGGGAATGTCTTCAACACTGCGAGGTTCTCTTTTCCTTTGCTTTTTCGTAATATCTTTTCTTGCGTCATTTATCGAGATGCCAATCGGGTTCGATATGTAGTTGAATCATTAAGTTATCTATCCTTATTTATTGCATAATTTTTTAGCGCGTAATTAGCATATTACAAGCACATAATTGAACGAATTTGAATAACTGATCTAATTTTCCTACTTGCGTCTTCAAGATATTCATATTTTCTTCATGGAGGAATTTTTGTTATTAAACTTTTTCTTCCTTGACCCTTGAGATAGGAGGTGTTCTGTAGAAGATATTTGAGAGGGAGGAATGAAAACATGTGACAGAGGGCAGTTGTTTATCTGCAATTGTTGTTGTAACTGACGCACGTTCCCTCTTCAACTTTCCCGCCAATCCTGTAAACATTTCTACCCAAGTTTTAGACGAGTATCGCGTCGTGAAATATTAAACTAAAGTGACGAAGATTCTTTTTGAGAGAAGATCATCCCATGTTTATTCTATAAGAGGCCTTAATGATTGGATGCCTCACAGTACCTGTAAATTGTCTTCAGGGAATAAAAGGGTTGCCTGATTCCTGCACCCATTCTGTTTTAGTGGCCCTTAAAATACTCCACTTTGCTTTTGAAAGGTTTTTTTTTACTACCCCCACCCTGTTTTCCGACCCCATTTTTTTTTACCTTCCCCGCCCTGATCAGGAAGACCATCCAGCAACGCTTTTCTTCTTTGATTGACATCTAGGGAATGTTGATTATTTACAATGTATAATTAGATAATTGCGCGGTATTCTGTTCAGAAATGCCACTGAAACCAGATGCATGCTGCTTGGCAGCAACGAGCTTATCGACAACGAGAATGAGAATAGACTGCCGCCAGAAATGGAGCTGGGGAATATTGAATACAAGGTTAGACATTTCTTTTATTCAGCTATACGATCTCAAAAAATAAGCATGAAGCTGTTCCAGGCTAAGTTGATCTGCCCCAGCTCGTCCCGCCTGGAGCATCTCATCACGCAGCTGAAGTGGCGACTCTCGGAGGGCCTTGGCGAGGCTATCTACGAGGTAATCTGAACTGAAGAAGCATGGCATTAGAACCTTTACATTCATGGGTATCCCTGATTTCTAATCGTGCAGTGGAGACTGTTGTTTATGCTGTTGAAACATTGTGACAGATTAGCAAATAATGTATAGTGAATAAGAGGATTTGTAGCTGGGAGTGGAGGATGACGGGAGAATGGTCGGGCTGACTGATGACGAGTTCGAGGGAAGCATGCACACTCTTCGCTCCATGGCTGATGCTCTCTCCGCTGACATTGTCGAGGTCCCTTTTCGTTTTCTGACGATGTATACAAACACATGGCATGGAGAAATGGCGCTCGCTTAACAAGATATTTTTTATTTCATATTGGAATGTAAAAGTCTACTTGTCATTTTAAGATGATTCTTTATAGTGTACGGAGCGTGAAGTGTGCGCAGGCCGACCTCATTCTTCAATCGGTAAGAACTGCGGGGGCGGAGAAGGAGAGGGCGCGCAGTTTGAGGAGGTGGACAGTGGACTGTCGGGAGGAGAGGGGGAGGGAGGGTCGGATGGAGAGAGAAGAAGAGTGGCCGAGGTACTCATCAGGAGGGTGCCGGAGAGCCAGCCATTCATTGAGAGCAGGTTCGTCTTTCATTGTCTTCCTTCTTATTTCCGAGATTCGACTGAAGGAACTGCTTGTAGATTGGCAATGCTGGGCGGCCCGGATGTGGGGAAGTCGACCCTCTGCGGAGTCCTCACTCATCAAGCACTCGATGACGGCAATGGAAAGACACGACTCAACCAGTTTCGGTCAGAGAATAGTCATTATAATCTATTTCAATATGCCTAAACTATCGCACTATCTGATGGCGCTCATTTGTTTCAGTTATCTCCACGAAGTACAGACGGGGAAGACTAGCTCAGTCTGTGTGGACATGCTCGCATTCGACTCTAAGGGCAAAGTCAGAGTGTTGTCTATTTCTATTCCAATCGCAGAATTGGTGGACTCGCTTTTTTCCACAAGGTACTAATTGTTTCTCTTGAGGTTCTCAATTACTCAACATCTTGCGTGACAGAGATGGCGGAGCATGCCACCAAGGTTTTATTCCTCTCCATTCGAGCTTCCGTGCAGATGTCACTTTTCTGGCTATTTATGAAGACATGATTTGTTCCTTCCATGCAATTCTCCCTGTCCACTGCCAGGTAGTCCACCTGATTGACCTGGCTGGCGATGCCAAGTACCTCCGCACAACCATCTACGGTCTCTCTGCCTACGCCCCTGCTGCTTGCTGCCTCATCGTCAGTGCCTTGACTGGCCCTACAGCCGCAACGCGTGAGCACCTCGCGCTGGCGGTCGCCCTTTCTCTCCCCGTCTTTGTCGTCATCACCAAGCGGGACGCTGTCGAGAGACCAAAGCTCAAAACGTGAGGATCTCTTACTCAGTTTTGGATCCCATTTCATGCTTTGCAGCTTTAAGACTGCTGTTTCTCAAGTATACAATTTCCCATAGAATACGGTACTTTTCAGAGTTTTCACTTCGGTAGAGCGTTTGCTGAAAAGAACTGGAGTTCACGCCAGAATTCAGAGGGTCAAGACAAAGAGGGATGCTGTAAGGTGAGTGCTTCCTGGTTTGATTAGTTTCGATGTGTTGCTGATGTTTTAAAGTGGCATTTAAAACAAAATTGATTTGTTGATTGAAGTCTGTAATGTTATTAAATCGGTTACTAAGTGTATCTTCTTGAAGGGCAGCCTCGCAGTTGATGTGCGCTGACATAGCTGTTCCGGTGATGTCGGTTTCATCAGTGACTGGTGCGTACCACTGTTTCCTTGCATTCTCTCCTCTCTCTCTCTCTCGCTCTCTCTCTCGCTCTCTCTCTCTCTCTTCCCTACCTCCCTCCCTCTTAATCTTTCAATTATAGGAGAAGGAATGCGCCCTCTACGTTCTCTCTTAAACGCCTTGGCCCCTGCGGCTGCAGTTGCTCAACGCCGGGCCGAGTTGCGTGAAAAGCCTCCTCTCTTCGTCGTCGAGGAACACTTCCAAGTTCCCCATGTTGGTGCTTCTCTCTCTCCCTCCCTCCTCCTTATCATGCCACCATGGCCTTTTAGCTTCTTTAATTACAATTCATCATCCGATGCCTTTCTTGAGATGTCAATTTGAATGGTTCCGTTGTCAGGTTGGTACGGTAGCGTGTGGAGTGCTGAGTGAGGGAAGCCTACGGATTCGAGAGAGAGTGGCGGTGGGGCCGAGCAGAGAGGGTCTCTGGAGGGTCGCCGCCGTGGGCTCCGTGCGACGCTCCAAGGTTCGAATTGAGATAATAGATGGAGAAAAGCCTAGTCGCTTTCCCTTGAGAATCATTGGTTTTCGCGTGTAAATGGGGCTCTTGCTCTTAGAAGCGTTTCGACTTGCTTTACGCAGTACTAATAGTACTGGAATGTAACAAGTTTACGACCAGTGATTTTCACATCACCAATGAACTCTTCGTGTTTTCTTCTGGCTAAACTGGAAAAGAAGTTACTGATTGGGAAGAAGGAACAGGTTGTGTTCAGTTGCCGGTGCTGACAGTGAATCCCGGCGAAGCAGTGTCTCTGTCACTTCTTCCATGCGATGACTCGGACGATCCTCTCGTGCTGCGGAGGGTTGGGTTTGCACCTTCTTCTCTCCTGTTCTATCTCATCCCACACCTGTTTTCTCTGCAGGGAATGGTGATTCAGTCGGTGGAGGCAGAGCGTCTCTCCTACCAACGAGTGGCCGTTTCTCTTCTTCTGCTCACTCACTCCGCCACTGTCATCACCGAGGGATTCGAGGTTACTCACTCTTTCCTGATTTTTATGGCCACGCCTTTGTCGATTATTATTATTATTATCATTTCTTTAATTGAGGGGCAACATTAATGCTTTCAGGCGACGTTCTTCATTGGCGCGGTGCGTCAGACAGCGAGAGTGGAGAACATCGAGAGAGGCGAAGACGGAGAGGAGGATGGAGAGCGCGGCAAACTCAGAACTGGCCAGTGGTGCTCCGCTACCATCAGGTTTCTATTCAAGTCAATATGACGACTACTTCAGCGATTTCACAAAGTATGTCTTTTCTCTAGGTTCTTATCTTCGCACGAGTTCATCCGCATTGGAACTCCACTTATATTCCGACTGGGGAAGACACGAGGAATGGGAGAGGTGACTGGAGTCTTCGAGGACTGAAGTCATCGTCTTCTCGGTTGGGTTGTCTCAGATTATGTGGACCGAATAGGATCGATTACCGGTTGACTCATTCTATAAGTCTGCTTGGTATCCGTTGAATTACTTTTCTATGGTGTACTTGCTCTGATTCGGATTTAGGGGTCTTCGTATGCAAGTCGTAGCCAAAGTGTATATTAACCCGTGTTGTACATAACATACGCTATGACAAGATCCAGGGTTTCCTTTCTAGTTATCTTTCTTTCTTGAGAATGATAATTTTTTTCCTTATTCCTGTACACACTCTCTCTTCCTTTTGATCAATTAAACGTTTACTTTGTATAATATAATTTACTCCCTCCGAAGTCAGCATCTGGTATGTGAAACGGTGTTCATAGTTTATTGAAGCTTTTTCCCGAATAGGTGAATTTGTTCTTTAAAATTTTTCTCGGTACTCTTGTACATATGTATCATACTTGCTGCTGCATCTAGAAAAAACTGCAAGATCGTGGTTTTAAAACAGTTAGCATAGTAGTTATCATTATCGTATAACAACCTCGCTGGAATTGAATTGCCACTTAGTTGAATCTCAGATACTTATTCATACTTTAGCCGGACTCTAATCAGTTGTCACCTCATCCGCGTGTTCTCTTCTAATCTCTCACTAATTTGTGGTTTCAGTGAAACCGAAAATTAGATTTTTTTTTCTTTAAATATATGCATCATTTCTTCAATTTAGGTGTTTCTCGTAAACTTGGCTCTACGTAATAGCAACCATAGAAGGGAGCTAGTTTATTGCTGTGTAGCTTCTTTCGGTTGCAATTGTTTCGCATTTTATTGGTTAGATGAATAAATTTCTCTCGTAGCCAGTGTGCTTAAATGGGATATGAGTGGCAGTTAAAACAATCAAAGGAATTTCCTTTGTAATCTGATAACTGAGAAAGGACCATACAGGCTGAATTCCTTGTACGCTGTTTTACTAGATACATAAGCGCAGTGACAGTGAACATTGTGAGATCGAATAAAAAATTCGGAAGATAAAGCTTGATTAGGTTGAGCTTGTTGTTAACATAAGTTGGCAGAAGTCGAATAGGCTATACTCATGGAGTAAAGTTGGCTTTAAAGGGAGGTGTAAAACAAATCTCACAAATTGGGAACATAAAGAGAGAAGGGTCTTCGGAGACGTCGCATTTCTCCAGGTGAGGGGGCGGCCGTTTCATTCTTGAGCTTATCCGAGAGACGGACGGTAGTGTTGCGAGAGAAGGAGGGGGACCAGGCAGTGATCGGGTGTCGGCCAGCTGAGGGGAGGGCGTGGCAACTGGCTGCTGAGACGGGCGCAGACCAGTTCTCTCCGCCGCGGATTGGCAACGTGCCTGCGTGCATGGCAACGTTCACTTTGAACTACCTCATGCTTAGGAGAGTGATCTACACTATTCTGAAGATTCGAAGAATAAAACCAACCGTATGTTGGAGGGAGCGACAGAGGAAGCGAGAGAGAGAGAGAGAGAGAGAGAGAGAGAGAGAGAAGATTCAAATAGAATGGAAGGACAGATGAGTTGACAAAAGTTGAGAAGAAAATGGCCTGTCTCCGTCCTCTTTTCAAGCGTGTTTGCACTGTGTTTGTGTGCATTCTAAAGAAGCATTTCGCTTGCGATACTCGCAAGGTTCTTACCTTCTCGTTCGTACTTCTTTCAATCTAATTAGATGCCTCGTTAAAATATTCTTCTGTTGAATAATTATCAATCGACCGCTACAATTTTTTTATTCAGAGAGTGAAAGTTTTCACAAACGGTGAATAAGTGCGAGGTAATAGTGAGAAGATTGATTAAGGGAGAGAGAAGACGAGTCAGATAGGGAGAGAGGGGAGTGAAAGAGATTGGGAGAGAGAGAGAAAGAGATGGATAGAAACAAATGAACTTTTCCGTTAATAGGTCAATATGCATACATATGTAGTATGTATGTATGTATGTATGTATGAAAGCGTATTGAACTCAACTTCATGACTATGCTCTTGTAGGATTTTTTTGAAAATTGTTGCTACGTTACAAAAAACATCGCTGGCTAGTTGCCTTCAATAATGCTTTGACTATCCTACTTTTTGTTTGAATAATAAAAGTTGTAGATTAATCGGCCTATACTGCATCGTAAGAGTTAAACAATCCCATAGCGATTTTAGCCTCAAAATTCCGCCTGCAAATCCCCAAATCGATTCGACTTATCGGCGGAAGGTGAGTCATACTTGCAACAACTTCATGCCTTTGTCATAACGCTGTGTTCTTCTTCCCGGTCGACAACCTTTGAAGAGAGAGAGAGAGGGAGATGAGTAGAGGGAGTGAGAGAGAGAGAGAGAGAGAGAGTGGCGGGAAGTTTTGCAGAGTCATGTCTGTCGCACTGATGTTCGCTTGATTCTGTCTAACCTGATCAAAAATGTATTTATTATTTCCCGATAGAACAACTTTGCCCAACTTGCCGATTGTTGACTCTCCAAAGTGCAAAGTGAGGACTCCCTTGTGTGTTTCCTTCTCTCCCTTCTTAGATATTTTGTTGAAAACACTCAGCGGATTACTGCCGTTTTTTTTTTGATAAAGAATAAAAGCGAAAATTGTTCGCATTCAACCCGAAACACTGTACCGAAAGGACACGAATTTGGCTGAAAAACTTCTTTCTATCGCAGTCACCACGTGTTCCTTACTCTTACCATCTTCACGATTATGGATGATGATCACGTCGTACCTCTCGAGCTCGATGATAACGTTGTGATGTACATAATTTCCTTGATTTTAACAAGCAGTTTGCATGTTCCTTCCACTCATATCTCTACAAGTTATTTTCACATTATAATCTGATGTAGACAAATAAATAAATAAGTAAATTAATAACTCAGACCACGAGTTCTGCATCCATTTCAGTTGCACGTCTCTTCATTCTTTATTCTTTTGTTTTTCGCCATATCGTTTTCGCTAGAAGTGAGATGAAAGTAACTTTGTCTGTGTTCAGTTCATAGTAGAGATGTCAGTCATTGTCCTCCTCCTCCTCGCCAATGTCGCCTTCGCACAAACGCCGACACAAGTGAGATGTTCATTTTTCATTGAAAAATATCGAATTAATGATGTAAGCATTTGCTTGTGAAGATTTTAAACATTTCGTTTACGTCATACATATTTAAAAAATGTGGTTAAACTTTGACAGCAACACCTGACGGGCTACCAAGAGGCACTCGCATGGCGACTGCTCAACTTGGCCGGCGCGGCTTATGGCAACAGATATGATGAATGCATGAACCTGTTCGTATAGGCCATTCTTTTCGTCTCTTTCATATCGCTTTTGACAAGCTCAATTTCTTTTTTGACGGACGACTCATCGGAAAAATTGCATCATTCACTTCCAGCTCATTTCCTCCGAACGAACAGCGATATATCTACTCATCCACTGCTCAAGAGTGCGACATTCTCGATTCCTCATGCCAAGTTAGTATGTAGATGGAACGAGAGAAGAAAAGATGTGGGAGAGAGAGAGAGCGAGAGAGCGATAGACGGTTAAAAGGAGTGATAACTCATGAATGCTAGTGAGGGAGATAAATAATGTGGACAACTTATGGACTATTATCTGTTATTGTAGCTATCGAAATATTTGTCTGAAAAAATTTCTTCAATGTCCCTGCTTCAGGGCTTCATTGTGAACTCGAACGTGACGCGTCAAGTGATCTTCATCTTCCGGGGAACGAAGACAAAGGCATGATGCCATTCCCAAGATCTCTCTCGCTCCTTCTCTAATACCTCTCTGTCTCTGTCTTCCTCTGTCTCTTGTCCCTCTCTCTCTGTCTCCCTTCCTCTCTCTCTCTCTGTCTCCCTCTCTCTCTCTCTCTCTGTCTCCCACCCTCTCCTTCCCTCCTCTCTCTCTCTCTGCCTCCCTCCCTCTCTCTCTCTCTGTCTCTCTCTAATCGCATCCAACTCTAGGGCCAACTCCTCCTCGAAGGCTGGCAGTCGTATTCAAAAGGCGCCGATTTCCACGGCATGGGAAATGTCAGAGACACCTTCATAATTTTTGAAGATGATATGTCAGCTTAAAGACGTGAAATTTCGTGGAAAAGATCATTAGTGCTGAGCGCAGGTTAACAAGTACTTCCGTAACGGTCATGAGAAGCTCTGGCAGTCCGTTCTCGAGTTCTTCAGCCATCCTCAGTTCGCGGTCTGTTTTTAAATAAGTTTTAGTTCAAATTTAATTATAATACTTGTTCTTCCCTACGGCTTATTTTGTTTTCTCTGAAGAGAAGCCTGTTAGAGTACCTCTGTACATATTTATGCATATTCATTCCAGTTCTCACCATGCCTTGTAAATTTGTAATTGAGACTTATTCCGTACTCGTAACGGGTCACTCTCTTGGCGGTGCACTCGCCTCCCTTACCGCTGCAAGGATTGTTAAAGAAGGTGGGTGAAAACTCATTTTAAATCATACGAGAATACATATGTATGTATTTACACAGATATGTACACATGAATCATACATTTGCAAACTAACAGGAATAGTGTCGTACTGCTAGGCATCCGCCCAGCCTCTGCCGTGCAACTCTACACATTTGGACAGCCCCGAACCGGCAGCTACAACTACGCCCAGTCATTCGATGCTCTTGGTATTCCCAGGTGGTCCTCTACAGTTTGGTAGATGGAAAAGGAAGCCCCTCCCGCCAATAATAGTCCCCGCTCTTCCAGCTACCGATTGGTGTACGCGGCAGACATCGTCCCCCACCAGCCATCCTGCGCCAAGGACCCCTCCTTGCCTGCGAATGAGGACGGCTCTCGGCCCTGCTGGGCTAATCCTTCAAACGAAGCTTATCATCATGGCATTGAGATATGGTATCTTCATTCATGTCCATTTCAGCATTCCGTTTCTTCTCTTTCTTTCACAGGAAGCCGAAAATGACAGCCAGAGGGTAGACGAAAAGTGAAAGATGATTGTAATGCAGGTATCCTCAGTCGATGGCACCTGGCTCTCTCTTCCTCGAGTGTCTCGGAAGCCCCCGCAATGAAGACATGTCATGCTCTGATCAATTAACGTTCCAAGTTTGTTTCACTTCATTTACCATATAAGAAACATAATAGATCAATCGTAACTTGACCAGGGAACTCATATTCAGACCGAGAACACGGACGCTTACATTTGGGACCATCGGCACTACTTCAACGTCACAGTAATCTTTTGTTTTTTTTCTCTTCAATATTATCGGATGAATAAGGATAGCTTTTTGGATAAATTTTATATAATTTTTTTAAACATAAGTAAATAGTACACTTAGTTAAGAAAACAAAATCTAAAATAAGAGGGCCAACTGACAAAAAAAAATTGAGTGAGATGTTAACAGGTGACATCCTACGGGAAGTCCGGCTGTACCAACCGAACCGTGACTCCGCCAGTGAAGAGCAAAGCCTCTTCTCTGCTCGGCAAGATCTCTCACGTTCTCGGAGGCATTCGCCATTGGTTCTCCAGGAAACAATGATGTATTGAAGTCAGACATCATTTCGATTGAGCAATGGAGTTTCACTTTAAGAAATTTTGTGCTCTTAAATTTCTAGAAATACGCAAATGCAATATGGCGATGAATATTTCGTGTTGATCCTCTAAGATGCTAATATTCTTTCGATTGTAAAATTGTTCAGAAAACATGAAAAATTATACTCTGGCAGCAGACATGTTAACTTTTCTCTCTCTCTCTCTCTCTCTCTCTCTCTCTCTCTAGTTCTGAGAATGAACTTTGTCTTTTTTTATCTCTTAACAGCGTTGCAATATCATTACCTATCACGAAACAATAGCGAAAAAATTAAACAAAGTAAGCTGGATCAATAAAGATGTAGAATCGCTGTAAAACAAATACAAACCTGCAAGCGAGGCAAGATAGCAAGTAACATGTAAAAAAAGTGGAAGTGTGTATCTAATAATGGTATCGTCTGTACGCTCTACTCTTTTTATATCCCCCTTCGCCACCTCCCGAAGACCCAGACAGATAAGCTCCGCTTCCCCGTCCATCTTTTTGGCCTTCTGCTGCACTCCGTGCAGGGCAGTGACAGTAGCCGGCGTCGCGGCCAGGTCGGCCTTCGCCGCCCTCGTCGCCGGGCCGGGTCCGCTTCGCCTGGCGGATCCTCTCCCCCTCCCTCTCCCTCTGGTCCAGCCTCTCCGACTGGTCCGTCCTGTCCGGGTGGTCCATCTGGCCCGGCTGGCCCGAGCGGGCCTGGTGGTCCCTTTGGTCCAGGCCGGCCGATCGGCTTGCGGTCATCGGCGCCCGCCCGGAGGCCCGACCAGGCTCAGCCTCCCGGCTGCGCCCATCGCTCCTGGCAAGTCTGGCATGCCGTCCTTGCCGTTCGCTCCTCTCGCCCCGTCTGGCACGGCCATGCCTCTGAACCCGGTCAGCCCCGTCATTCCCGGCCCCGCCCGCTGGTCCTGGCGGGCACTGGAAGCACGTCGTCATCTGCTTCAGGTCCATCTGCATGTCCTCCGAGTCCAGCTCGTTCACGCCATTCTGAAATAGTACGTTTAGCATTAGTTTGCTTTTTCAATATAAATATCGATAAAAAGAATCGAAGACTAACCACGCCAGAAATACCGTATGGGCCGGGGAGGCCATGGAGCCTCTTAGGGCCGGGCGGGCCGGGCGGGCACATCGAACGGGCGTTGCAGTGGCAGCCCTGGGCGAGAGACATGGCAGGCGGGTGCACGGGGCTCATCGGTTGCGGAGGGTGGATTTGAGACAAGGCGAGAGATCTCTACTAGTGTCTTTGCCAATTAATATTTGTATTCAGATAAATAAGATGCATAATTGAGGATCAATCGAACCTCTTCCATATGTCGATGCCCGCCATTGGTAGCGGCGCTCGGCCTGAGAGTTGCATAGGCGGGAGGGGCGGGGCTGGGCGCCGCTCCTCCTCCTGAACATTCGTAAGCATAGAGTGAGAACACAATTCATACAAAGTTCTTAAATAACGACGAGCATAGCAATGAGTGCAGGACAACCTCGGGAGCATCCTCCACCGCCACCTTTCCCGTATCCTCAAGTTGTGCCTCCGCCATACGATCCTCCATATCCACCTCCCTCCGTTGTACCAGCTGGTGTCTTCGAAGCAGAATATTTCCCCTCTCTTATGTTGCCCTCGCCCCCTCCCCCCTTTCCACCTCCGTAGTCTCCTCCGCCCGCTGCTCCCTTCTCCTCTCCTCCTCCCTCTCCTCCCTTGGTCGAGTTTTCCGGGGCAGTCTTATCTTGACCGCCTCCTCCACCGTAGTCACCGCCTGATCCGACTGTGTAAGTTATTTTTTTAATCTTTCAGAGATATTGATAATTGATTGATTGTCTCCACACTCGAAATCAGAGCATGAAATAGCAAAGTGACCTTTGGTACTCTCGGCCTCAGGAGCTGTTCCCACGGCCAATCCGGCTCCAGCTTCTCCTTCTCCTCCCCCGTATCCTTTCCCTCCATCTCCCTTTGATGTCGGGTATTCCGTAGTTGTCGCAGCTCCGCCTGTATAGGGAATTTTGGGATTTTCTTCTAGTACAAAGTGCTAGCGCCGTTTCGCTCTTTCTCTCTCTCTCTCTCTCTCTCTCTCTCTCTCTCTCTCTGTTTAGTTCTCCCTCTTCCTTTCTCTTCTTCTATTCGCCCACTCACCGTTGTCTCCTTCGCCGTAGTCTCCGCCTCCTTCTCCCTCCGCAGCCCCATTCTCTTCTGTTCCTCCTCTGCTACCTCCTCCACCATATCCGCCGTCTGCTCCTCCTTCCGTCGTCTTGCTCCCTTTACTTGTTGCTTCGGAAGATTCTAAGCATCATCTAACATTTTAAAAACTCTTATCTATCACATCATCTATCCAAGCTCGCTCTCTTTCTCTCGCTCTCTCTCTTTCGTTCTCTCGCTCTCTCTCTCTCTCTCTATCTCTTTCCTCCCCTTTGACTCTCTTCAATTATCTAAAGTCGACATCGTTTCAGGAGACATCACTTGTGTGCTAGTAGAAGTGGAAAAGACGAACCTCCTCCTCCGTATCCCTCCGTCGTCTCTCTCGATTCGCTTCCTTCTCTCACTCATGTCCAGCATGTCCCCCTACAGTTCATCCGTCGGATTCTGAGGAAATTTTTTTTTTTACAATATTGCAATCGAATTCATGCGTACAGCAATACAATTCACCTCATTATTTTATAAGTAATAAATTGGCTAGCTACCCTGAATCCATGAATCTCGACGTCAAGGTCAGCGAAGAGTTCCTGGATGTCGGCATACAGCCACATCCTAGCAAGCAGCGAGGCAGCCAGGATGCTGCCCGTGAAGGCAGACGCAGCTATCGTCGCCGTACAAACTTTCATTCTCTCTCTCCCCTTCTGAAAGCTGAAGGGGTTCGAGAGGCTCGAGAGGAAAAGATCTTGTTGAACTAGAAGGTGTGAGAAGAGATTGTAAAGTTACGGAACATTCTTACTCAACTAATGGTCAACGAAGTCGTTATTTGTTCTACACGAATAATTACAATAACAGCTGATGTGGAGGCTCCTAATCCTCACGGCAGAAGCGGACAAATGAGAGATACTCTCGAGTGAAAGTAGGCCATTGTAGGATCCAGTTACTCCGACTGAAAAGTAGGCAGATGAATACGGATATCAGTAATGCTGACCTAGATCACTGATAACATTCATTTTCGTGGACTATAATAAGCATGAAATGTCAAGGAGAACAAGACGTCGAAATCACGCATACATCTCGCGTATCTCTTGAATAGAGGGAAAACTGACTGCCCTTTCCTACAACTGAATCAAGTTTACTTCCCTAAGGAAGAAAACGGACCCAACGGCTTCACTTTACTCCTCCATTTCCCTACCAGAGTTCATTCAGAATTTTGAACAATGCCTCCCTTGAAATTTTCAGTCAGATGCGCATTTGTCTTATATCCACCAGACTTATATCCAAATTTATTTAACATTTTAAGAACAGTTGACAAGAAATTTTTATTTGTACAACATTACCTAAACAACCTTTGATCACAATTCATTCCTTACCCGCATCAAAAAACAGACATGTCTGCCAATGTTCTTAACTTCTCTAGATAAAAGCGCATTATGTAAATCCTTTGTAGTCGCCAAAATTACAGAAAACTATAGCCAGCAACATCTACAATTGCTATATATACACAGAGCCAATTTCTCACAATAGGTTATTATAAACATCTCTTCAATCAAAATGTTAGTAGGGAAATTTGGATTTCTTAATAGCGAATGATTAATTTTAGTGCAATAATACTTGGAATGGACATCATCGGAGCAATACTACAAACCCGAAAACAACAAACAAGTACGATCCCAAAGTCGAAAGCTCAACAGAACGCCTTTGGCAGAAGGCATATTAACAAAGAATAGGGGAGAAGACAAATGAATTATTTAAATTTTATGAGCCATTACCGTACTCCAAGACTGGATACGGTAGCGGCATCAGTGAGAGTGGCCAGAAGCTAGGATGGCAGGGACGACTGCCCCGCTGATGATGGCTCCGAGCTCGCCCATCGTGAATGTTGGCCCGGCTGAGTGGGCGTGGCCAGCTGTGGCTGGAGCCTGGAATATCACGGAATTGAACTTAATTAACAACCTGCAACGTCAAAATTCATTCCAGAGAGAGAAGGAAAATATGGTCTCTTGTAATAAAAAGAGAGAACGACGTGCCTGTGCGTCAACAAGAGTATAGTCCCGAGGATGAGAACCATGGGCAGCCTAGAATACATTAATTGCATGCAAATAAATGACCATGGAGGAAATGCACACTGCTGCATTGTAAGTATTGCTAGGCTTTACTTACCAGCTCTGGAATGACATGAACAGTTGAGACATAGAGAAAGGTTCCCGCCGAGAAGAGCATCAGAATACCCGTGGAAGATGTAGAAGACGCTATGGAGTCCGAGCCGTACTAAAATGAAAGAGACTTTTATTGTTATTAAACTCATTTCCGTTTAAAGATTCATTAATGAGTAATAAAAATATACATATGACAAGAGAAGGAAGGTGAAGAGAGCAGCGACGGGAGCTGCAGCTGAGAAGACAATCAGATGCCGACGGACGCGAGCCTTGTCCAGCCCTTCCATCAACAGGAACGACACCAAACCGAAGGCGGCAGGGGCCTTCAACTTACCTGTTATATTCAGTCAATGCATGAATATATAATATTATATTTAATTCATTACTCCCCCGACTTACAGGAATGAACGAGCAAAGCTACACTGCGAAACTCCAAACGCAAATACACATTCTATTCTCATACTGAAGTTACTTCTCCTTCATACTTGTTGAAGCTGGTAGTCATACTTTTCTGTTGCAACAACGAGGAAGCGACACGGTAACAACACGAACGTACTGGAAAAGAAGATTGAACCTTATGAAGCATGATGGCGAGGAAAACGATAAGTTGGACATCGGATTTGTTGATGGTTGAAGCACTTCCAAGGGCCACTCCATCGGCTGTAAGAAGAAAGAACGATTGGATTTACAACAACAATCAAAAAGGATTCTTTCTATCTCAGTCATAGTACCCGAAATTGCAAGTTGATGAATCCATCCTTAATTCTCTGCGGAATGTCTCAACTAACCAGCAGCATGCACAACCAGTCCAATTGTTGCAGAGATGCTCATACGAATGCGACCGCTTCTCTCTCCTGCAATGTGGTGTTTTAGACAAGAAGTTAGTACCAAGCTAGTCAATGAATAAAACGACCTCGAGCCACGGCGGAGCTGCCAATCTGATCAACGAGGAGCATGAAGACGAAGCCAGAGACGAGGGAATATCCGATGGAAGAGTGGACGTTGCCATGAGAGTGGGAGTGGCTGTGTCCATGCGAGTGCCCGCTCTGCTCGGCTTTCCCGTGGCCAGCTTCGTCTGGCAGCAGGGAAACATACTGAGTGTGCTAGTCACACAACAATCACACGCACGGCAAAGAGATAAGTGTAGAAAGGGTCAACGTTCATTAAGAAATGGAAAACAGTAAAATGTCGAGGAGAAAGATGCAGCAGTTTTACGCAAGAATATTCGGTACCGTGATGGCCGTGCCCGCTCTCTGCAGTGTTGGCATCGCTCTTCTCAGCCAATGTCTTTCGAGAAGAAAAGAACGGCAGACTCTCTCGCTTTTCTCGAACAACGTCAGAATTTCCGTCCAGTCTAAATAAAACCTTCCGACAATTCACAGGAAAACAAAAGAAGTGACCAGCAGATATCAGAAACAATGAGACCACTCTCAATCAGGTTCATCCTTAGCACCTTTCATTCAGCTTGGCATCCGGAGGTATTATACGGAGTTGTTGTCCTGGAGGAGCTCCATTCCCACTCTCTTCTAATATTGATTTAGCCTCCGGCATGAGGTGGTGTTCATGTTGTAGTTCCGCTGAAACAATCGTTTGTTATTGAAGTTAGCATTACAACAGCGAATTAAACGGTTGCACAGCATCGTGGTGTGGAAAGCGGCAGTAAGCATCAGCCATCATTGAGAAATGTGCTTTAATATATAGAAAAATGAGAATGCTAACATTGAGCCTGATAAAGTGCTTCAACGCCTTCGGGCACAATGACGGAGAGAGCAGTGCCCACGAGAAGACCAGCTCCGAAGATGGTCACCAGCCTCAGCCGAGACTGAACCATGGATACTTACAAAGCAAAATACTTGGTAAAACTCTCCCGTAATTAAAAAAATGACAAACAGCTAATTAGGGCCCAACTCAAAACTCGAAACCGGCGAGATTCAGTGATAAATGCCCTCTCGCTTCAAACATTTTCGGAAGGGTTATTCCCACCCCTCGTTTGGGAAAAAAAAATTTCTAACTTTTTTTCGCTGAAATTCACCAGATGGGGTTTTTCGGCACGGGGAATACGAATATAATATTCATTTCATCCTCAGGCTTCACTTAAGCACCGTCGAAAAGTACGTGGGAGAGCTAGTGAAAAACATGCATTCTACGTCCCAAAACTTAACAAACTTACTGTGAAAATGATATTCGTATTCTCCGTACCGAAAACCCCCTTGGGATGAATTTGAGCAAAAAAATTTTTTTTTTTTTTTTTTGAAAATTTTTTTTTCTAACTCTGCGGTGGGAATAGTACAATAGTACCGGGTCCACCACCAAAAAATTGGGATTCAGCCTCTTTTGCCATAAAATGTCGACAATCGCATCAATTCAAATATGCTTACATTGTTTTCGGGATGGTCCCTATATCCCATGACAAGCTTTTCGGGAGGATCCCTGGTAAAATTGAGAAGAATTTAAACACTGGTGAGACAAATGCCATGGAAGAGACTGGCAAACCTCAGACATTGTGAAGAGCAGGGGAATCTGCCCAGCAAAGTAGCTGCCAAAGAACATTGCCGACGACAGGACGAGCAGGAAGCTAACGCCGTCCATATCGGGCATGCTCTACCTGGAATAGCTTGGAACATCAGAACAGCGAAACAAGAGTGGACTGCTCTTGCCACGTAGCACTTCTAGTTGAATAGTAAGCAAAAGGTGTGAATGGGAGTGGCCGACGAAACAAATATAAAAGGCGAATGGAACTTTGCAGAGCTACAACAGACACAACAAAAGTGCATGAATATCGGTGGGACACTTGTTGGTTGTCGATACTGTAATGTCTTGCCGAGGTTTGTAACTGCTTAAATGTAGAAAGTCTGTGAAAGCAATAAAACATTTTTGTAAGATTAATTCATCAGTGAGTATTATATATTTTAGTGAACAGCTTTGAAAAAGAAATTAAAAAAGGTGCAAACACAGGTAAAAGCATCAGCTAATTAAATATCTGAAATTATCAAAATTCATAACTTCCGCTGTATAGCTTCATTGTAATTAGGAAACGGCGAAATTCTAGCACTATAAATTGTTGAGCGAGAGCTACACGTCATTTTTCGCTGTTTGACAATAAGCCCTCGTTGGGCACATTCTGTATATCATTTCTTATAAGCGTACGTTGTTTCAGCAAGAACTGCTCAGGCATTGCTGGGGATGCTGTGTTCTGCGCGTATTTGTTTTCGTTTTCTGGGTCCGCACCCTTCTAATCTTCATCCTGCGGCGTTTTCTTGTCGAGCTTCTTCCTCTGCAAGCGTTGCTCCGTCGTCAACTCAGAGCGAACGACTCCAACACTCGCGACCAGAGGTGTTCAAGGCTGATGGAGAAGTGTTCAAGACCGATGAGAAGTTTGTCCTTTTTTGTGCAGTTCTTTGAAGGTTTTGTGGCCATCCTTACCCTGAATCTGGGGAACATTCCATGCAGGTGTTCAGATGGAACCTTTCGCCCGCAATTTGTCGATTAATGGAACGGCGCCTGCTACAAGAAGAGAAGAATCCATTGTCACTGTTGAAACAACGCATAGTCAATCATATGCACAAGACTCATCGCAAGCCTGGTTAGCTCCTTTTCCCTTGAAGGTAATGAAGACATTCACTTAGTTGTGCAGCTGACAAGGTTGTTCTGTGCATTAAGGAGGTCGCTCACCTCTCTTTGCCGTCTGTGAGAACGAGCGTCGTGTTGTGACAACTTACGAGAACTTTGACGTTCTCCTCACTCCGTCTGATCGCGTTTCCAGGAGGACAAGCGACACTTATTACGTGAATGAGACGCATTGTCTACGGTTTGCTCCCCTTCTCTTGTGGTGTTGCTATTTTGTTGCGGAGAAAAAAGAATCGACGTTCTTTTTTTTTTCTCCAAACTCTCCCCCTCTGCCACGAAGTCATGCATTCCTCCTCATTTTAAAATATGAGGGTAATGTTAGCAACTGTTGGTTTGAAATGCTCACTACTGTTTTCCTTGCAGTGCTCATACATCTGCCCATCAACACAGGCTAATGGCCCAGGGCCTCGACTGCTTCCTCGTTGTTGGTGATGTGTATAGGAGGGACGATGTTGACAGCACACATTATCCGTGTTTCCATCAGGTTGGCTGTCTTTTCTCGAGTTCTTCTGTTTTCCGATAAAAAGAAAATCTGAAGCAGATGTTTCCTTCCATAGATGGAAGGCGTGCGGCTCTACAGCGCGGACGAGTTGTTCAACATGGGGGGAGGAGAACAGTGCAAGATGTTAGAGGAGGGGAAGAGGACATCGAGGAAACAGGCGGAGCACACCGAGGATACCGCTAAGGTTCAGCTTATTCTGAATCTAGGGGGTTGTGTTATTCCTTGATATCTTTTTAAAGTTTACATTTGTTCTCCCATTCAGGTGCTAGAAATCCGGCTGAAGTCAGTGCTTGAAGATCTGAGTGATGTTCTTTTCGGTGAGGAATGTGAGAAGCGTTGGGTCGATGCATATTTTCCCTTCACACATCCATCATTTGAATTGGAGGCATGTGTCTACTTTTGATTTTAGTTGTATGATTTGCTAAACGATTTTACTGAAGTGTTATTTTGAGGTGAAGTACGAGGGGAAGTGGCTGGAAGTTCTGGGATGCGGGATTATGGAACAGAAGCTGCTTAAGTCTGCGGGAGGTGCGAAGATCTCTTCTAATTATTTGCTACCTTGTAAAGAGTAAAGATGGATGAAAAAGGGAGATGATGTGCTATGTTGTCATGAATTGTTTCTTAGTGCACGACAAAGCTGGTTGGGCTTTCGGAGTTGGACTGGAGCGTCTTGCCATGGTGCTCTATCAAATTCCAGATATTCGGTTAGGCTTGGGAATGAATCTGATTAACAACAATTATCGGCTTGGTAGAGGCTGTTCTTTGAAAAGAAGTGAAGAATGTTAGGGAACCAGCTTTTTCGTCTCTCTTGGAGAAGAAATATTTATAGTTAAGAATTACTCCATGTTGTCAGTGCAATCATTGCCATTCAGGTGAAGTTAACGGACGAGTTTGAAAATAAAAAGAAGGGAAAAAAACGTACCGCATTGTGTACCGTAGTAATGAACGAGCTTTCACGAAGGACGAGGTCGGTCGTTTTATGACTATGCTTGGTATACATCGTAAAAGTAATTTCATTATTTAGACTCGTTCTTTTGCAACCACCTCCAAAACTTCATAAATGCTCAAAATGTTTTCCAAGTCTGTTAATATATGCTTATGAATAATAATTATTTTCGTGTTACATTCTCTTGCTGATATAGCACCAATTCCTTTGAAGGTTAACACAGTTCACAAGGCGATCGAGCGAGAATTGACGGAGAGATTTGGAGTGAAGATGCGATGAGAATGGAGAGGGAAGACGAGTTAGGAGAGAGTTCTTCCTTTGGCTTCATACAAACACAATCGTCTTTCTTCTGTAATTATGATGCCAGTTCTCGCTTATCTATGCACAGTTCCAGCTGCGCATTCCTTATCAGCGCTTCGAGGTTTGGAAGTGCCTGATTCAGCGAATTTTTTAACTGATAGTTGGCCAGGATTTGTCCTACTTTAGGCTGCGCCTTTTTTTTCCACCGTGGTATGTTAAGTAAGAGGAGAGAGATTGAGAGAATCAAGAAGGGCACAGAATTTCCCTTATCTTGCTCATATGGCAGTGAAGAATCCTTCCATTCCCATGCTGAGAGAAGCCCTCGCAATCCGTGATTGTTTTGCCCGCGTGCTTTGGCCTGTGGTTGTCATTTCCTGGCACGGCCATGTAGCGGGAGGTAACATTAGAAGGCCCAAGGGGGAGCATTCATTTTCCGCTCTCGCTCCTCCCATTTCAGTCCACTTCCAAATTCTTACCCGCTCACGTTTCCTTTAGACATTGGCTTATAGTTCGTTGGATGGATATTTAGTTGCAAGCGTTCCGCAGGCTGGCCTCAAGGGAGGGGTGGTTCCCAGCCTTTCCCCTGCAACGGGATGTGTTTATTGTTGTTACTAGTGGCATTCCCTGTCTTATCCCTAACGATGAAGCCGTTGTGGCACAACTCTTTCCGCGTGGATGTAAAGTATTGGGAAGACTCGCGGTTCCTTGTCTATCTCGTTTTGCCTTGTTCTCTCTCTCACCCTCTTCATTTCACACTTTCAAAATGCCTCCGAAGTCTTCTCTCGAATGTCCACTAGATAGAGTGTAGGCTGTTTAGAAAGCTGCGAATAGCGTGACCAGGTGGTGTAACTTTATCATGTTCCCCTCTTTGTTGCGTGCCTATTACACATCCAATTGATGTTATAGTTCTTTGTATATGTTTACAATTATAAGTAAGTTGTTGAAAGCTAATGTAAGAGGTGCCATGTTTCGTTACAAAGAATTGTTTAGACTTTTTGTTTAAATAATGTCACTTGCAAATAAAGAATTCATCTATAAAGCAGGTTTTCCGTTGTTGATGTCGAGAAGTGAAGTGGTATGAAGCCACGAGTGGGCCTTATCTTTTTCGCAGTTGTTCCTCATTAATTCATGGTTGTAAGTGTTATGCAGGACCGGATCGGCGCGGCGCCCACGAGGCGGACGGGTGGGCGGAGCGAGTGGAGGGACAAATAATGCGAAAGAGTGGTTAGTTTTCTGATGATTGATCTTACTATTATCCACAATGGCGCTGATTGTAAGCGCATTTAACACGATCTGTTGACGGCGATTTCTGTATTCTGGATTACATTGTAAAATTTACTCTCGGTCAATATACGCTACGTTAAGGCATTCCATTCAACCTTATGGAACAGAATGTGGCTGACAAAAATGTTTCTTGCTCATTCGTAAATATACAGCGATGCTGTTTCCACCTTAAATTTTCAACACGGGTTGCTATTTTAAGTACCCTTCTTCTCATCCATGCTCTTTTATTATTGCTAGTTGAATTTAACGGTTATGAGCGTCGTTTATTATGAATGGAAAGTGAGAAGAAAGGAGGGAAGGCTTTCTTCACAGCGGGGAAGCGATCCACGTTACATGCACGAGAATGGGCTGAGTGAGACTGAAAGTAGTGAAGTAATGAAAGCATAAGGTGTGTCGAGAATATAACAGAGAAAGGGGGCTGGAATGGATGACGCGACTTAGAAAGGGTGGACAGGTGAGAAGTTGTGGCTGATGGACGGGATAGACGCTGAATCCTGTTCAATCTTCATCAGCGTCTTTGTGTCGCGTCATCGCTGATAATCAGCGTGCTTCATCTCATTTCTTTACTCTGTTTGCACTCCCTCCCTCCTCTTCCTCTTTCTTTTTTCTCTTTTTCTCTCTCTATATCATTCTCTCTGTCTCGCTTTTCTAGACCGAACATGTAATATCAGATTCTTATTTGTTTTGATGTCTGAAAGGAATTCTTGCCTGAATATCTTCGAAGTAATCTTTCTTTCAAGATCGTGGAGTACTCCTTGTTTCCAAAGCACCGAGTGCCTTGAAGGCTTTTATTCTCTCTGTCTCTTTTCTCCTTCTCATATTTATCGTCCTTTTCTCGCAGACATATTCTTGTAGGAAGTTTTCAAGCTTGTGCCTTGCAGATCACCCAGACCAGTACTTTCCATTTCATATTGTCGTTGTTCGTATTGAGTTCAAAGCTGATTTAAAGGTATTGATATCATTGCTATGGGTATTGCTCTGGTTTTGTGATGAAGCAGTTTAGTAGAATTCACTAGCTTTCTAGTTCGGATTGGGTGCAGAGACAATAGCGTAGTAGTGGACATCCCCAGCATCTTCTGGTTGTCATTTCCACACGTTCCAGTGGAGAATTCCTGCTCAGAGCACATCCTGAGCAATCATTTGTGAAGGAGAAGAGGGAAGGGAGCTGATTGAGTTTTGAGGGCATCATGGCAATTCAAAGCTTGCGCGACAGAGAGAGAGGGGGGAAGAGAGAGAGAGAGAGAGAGAGGGAGGTTGAAAATGAGGAGAGAGGGGAGCGTCATAAAAGGAGGAGGCTCGTATTTTAGATAAAGAATTACATCTCATTCGTAGCTGGTCGTCTTTTACGGACGACTGTGAACCCAATTTATTTTCTATGTTATTCGATGGCGTCTGTATAATATTTAAGAATGTATATATATATATATTGAAAAAAACTAAGCTCATTTTTAATTTTAGCGAAAATTGTAAATGCTTTGCATGATGCAGACAATTTATCTTTGCAGTCTGTAGGTAGAGACCGCAGACAGGTTTTGTGGTCACATGTTTGACCGGGCGCACTACAGTATCCCACGCGAATTGTGTCATATTTGAACTGAATTTAACCTAATTGATTAAAGGTAGTTTACACATTCTGACTCGTTTATTACTCGCTTATTTTCATGAATAACTATTCAAGGTAAAGAAATAGAGTCAGTGTTGTATGCGCATATGCTCATTTAGAGAGTAGAAACCAGATAATTTACTTTGAGAGTTGAGGTCGCGCCGCTTATGAAATGAAAGTGCTATTAAAGAAGCTGTTGAGCAGTGGCGGGACTTTTTGCGTGTTATTTTACTTAATAAGGCTTTCGTTAAGCCAATCGGGCATAGATTTTATCATTAGGGTAGTGAGGATTTTAAATATTTGACTTGGAGTGTTCACTTCACACCGCTTATGAAAAGGAAGCGCCAACTAAATAAAGTGGATTTTTCGGGGCAATTCTTATGTTTTATTACTTAATAAGGGTTCTGTTAAGTCAGTTGGGTATACACTTGATCATTTGGAAAGTGATAACAACAGATACGTTCTTTGAGAGTTTTGCTTCACATCGTTTATGAAGTAAAAGTGATATTGAGGAAGCTGTAGGGTACTGGCGGGACATTTTGTGTGCTATTTTACTTAATAAGGGTATTGTTAAGTCAATGGGGTACACATTTAATCATTTGGCTAGTGAGGATTTTAAATATTTGACTTAGAGTGGTCACGTCATATCGCAATGAAATGAACTTGCTAACTGAAGCTATTGGGTATTGGCAGGATAGGTTTTTTTGTCCAAACCAATTAAAAAAGTAGTTTACAAATCATAAATTATAGAAAATGAGCCATGAAAGTAAAGTATAGATCACTGATAATGGATCACCTGACCGAATGAAACGCATATGACACAGTTCATCACATGCCACAGCGGACATCGGCTTACTGTAGCCTGCCCACATTGCTAATTAATTAACAGTCTTAAAGCCCATTTTTATATGTAAATTCTTCAATAATATGTAAAAAATTTTATATATTTGAATTTCTCGCACTCCAATACCCCCAGAAGAAGTATTGAACTGAATTTTTAATCGGTTTTGAAAAATTATCTGCGGTCTCTATCTGTAGGTGATCGACCTGACTAAGAATAACGAAGGAAGATGCGTAAGACCTCTCGCGTCCGCGTGCTGCTCCTTCTTGTCTTTGGTGTCTGGGCCGTTGGTCTCTTCTACGTTGCAGTCTATGGCTTCCAGAAGGAAGGCCCGCCCGCTGCTGCCGCCGTCATTGTTGCCGCAGGCAGGGAAAAGGTCGGCTTCGAAGTCCTGTCTCTTATCGCAAAACATCCGCTTGGTTTTGTAGGAAATGTGCTTCTGTGTGCTGTATTCCCCTTTCCATTCTTGACTAATTCTTTTCTTCTCTCAGATATACAACGAAAGGGCGGGAGTTGCCCGTCCTCTGAGAAGAGATGTGGAAGGAGTGATGGCAGATTCGGAGAAGGAGAAAGACGTCTCGGTCATTATGGGCAGGGCTCCTCCGATCATTTTCCTGCCTGACAACACAATCAGACACGAACCCAGTCCAGGACGCATCCCATTCAGGGACTTCGACTGGGCTGCTTATGTCAAGAAAGGGGCACTCAAGGTTTCGTTTCCTGTCTCTACTCCATTCTCCCGTACTCTCTGTCTATACCTTCTCTCACTGTCCCTCTCTCTCTCTCACTCTCTGTCTCTGTTCATGCTCTCTCTATCTGTATCGTATTTATTTTCTCCAATTGTAATGTGCTTCTTCTCACGATTGATCTTGCTAAGGATGGCGAGGATGCCTACGCCGCGAATAAGTTCAATCTGAAGGCGAGTGACGAAACAGCGATTGATCGATCGGTTTGCAATAGTTTTTCTCTTTTTTTCTCTTTACGTTTCTTTGAGCTGTTTATCAGCAAGACGATGTTGATTTTCTGACTACTTTCCGCGTGTAGATTCCGGATTCTCGCGAGTTAGTGTGCCGGAACGTGAAATTCCCACTAATCTCTGAGCTCCCGGCCACTTCAGTCATCATTACATTCCACAACGAAGCCAGATCAACACTTCTTCGGACGGTCAGTTAGCCCGTAGTTAAAAATTTATTTAAACTAAGAAAAACTGTTGTCACTTTCTAGTGAACTATAATGTATGTTTGGGGAAATTCCGTTTTTTATTGTATCTTCTTAAGGTAGTCTCAGCCCTGGCACGGTCGCCCCCCGAATTGTTGAAGGAGATCATTCTTGTCGATGACTTCTCTGCAGATGGTTCGTTCAGTGAAAGCTTGTGTCCCTTTTTGAGAGAAGTCTGAAAAGATTTGGCTTGATCTTTCAGACTCAACTGGCAAAGACATTTCTGCAATGGAGAAGGTTATTGTGTTGAGGAACACGAAGAGGGAAGGATTGATCCGATCACGAGTCAAGGTTTGTCTTCTTTTCATGTGACCTGACCGTATTGTTGTTTTAGACCCCTCTCTATGCTCTCTTTGCAGGGCGCTCAAATAGCCACTGCCCCGGTGCTCACCTTCTTAGATTCGCACTGCGAATGCAACGTCCAATGGCTCGAGCCACTTCTTCAGCGCGTGCATGAGGTCAACTGATGTTTTTTTCATTTCAAGATTCGGGAGTCGTGTTGATAAGTATTCTCTCCTTGAAGGAATTGTGAAGATGGAGGCAATTCTATAGTCAAAAATGACTCTTCGTGTTGGTAGTACACGTCATCTTACTTGATACCGTTTAATGGTGATGCAAATGTGACTGGGACACACGTTCTTCTTTTAAATAGGCTTCATCCATGGTTTTAAGAACCCGAAGGCCGTTGTCGCTCCGATTATTGATGTCATTAGTATGGACAGCTTCAAGTATGTCGCTGCTTCCGCCGATCTTCGTGGAGGTCTGCACGACTTTTGTTTCTGCTTTATTGGCAAAATTCTAATGGTTTTAAGCAGATTGTGAATGAAAATTGTCATTTATTTTTATTTTTATATTATGGCTGGCGGATTGTAGTGCCTTCATTTATTCAGGCTTCAACTGGAATCTGGTGTTTACGTGGGAGTATCTGAGTGGAGAGACACGTAAGCAGCGGCACTCCCATCCCACTGCGCCCATCAAGTTCATCGTCTAATTTCTTACTGTTATTTCAGTCTTCGTTTCCTTTGGTTCCCTATGGGCGCAAATTGTTTTTACTTATTCTACTTCTAATATAATTCCTGAGTCTAGAACCCCGACAATGGCGGGCGGTCTGTTCATGATCACGAAGGAATGGTTCGAACAACTCGGTACCTACGACATGGATATGGACGTGTGGGGCGGGGAGAATCTTGGTGAGTAGGGAAATGCAGGGAAGAGAGAAGGAGAGAGAATTTGGTTCCCTTACTTTTCAGAGATGTCCTTCCGCGTTTGGCAGTGCGGAGGAGACTTGGAGATTATTCCGTGCTCCCGAGTTGGGCATGTCTTCAGGAAACAACATCCTTATACCTTCCCTGGTGGATCGGGAAACGTCTTCCAAAAGTTAGATTTTCGTCAACCAAATAACTCCCCCCCCCCCCAATTGGTCATCGCAGGGTTCCCAGAGGTGAGTTCGGTATGAGTTGAAATTATAAAGAAAACGGTGTGAGGGAGGACAAAAACCAATTTTTCTGTTGTTCTCAATGTAATTGAGAGTTAATAGGTACTTTCTTTTAAAAATTTGGGGTTCGGTTTTTTTATAATAGAAAAGAGTGGGTGACCGAAAATGGAACACACTTTTTATGTTGTTAAGGGAAGTTAGTTGTTGCTAGTTCAAAAGCAAGTTTTCTTGATTCGTTTAGGGATAATTTTTCAATTGTGTTAGGAATACAAGACGTGCTGCCGAGGTGTGGTTGGACGACTACAAGCAGATTTACCTCAAGAATGTTCCCTCTGCGCGATTTGTCAAATTTGGCGAGTACGTAAATGGTTGTTATCCTTAATTTTCTTCTTACAAATATATATTTTGTTTTGGCTTTTTTTGCATTGTGTGTTCAAGCTAATGGCGTAATTCAGCATCAGCGAGCGATTGGCACTCCGCGAGCGTCTTCAGTGCAAACCGTTCGACTGGTATCTCCAGAACATCTATCCTGAACTCAAGTTTGTGCACCAGTTGTGATGTTTATATTCTATTAATCAAGTTGCAATTCGACTCCTTAACTGATTATATATATATACAAGAGTCACTTGTTAGTCAAAAAGTATATAAGAGCTACTTGGGACAGTTATTTACTAAAGGAATGCAGAAAATATAGCATAATAAAGGAATTATTGGCTACCTAAATGGATTCGTTAATTGGAGGTTTATTGTTATGTACGGCCAGGAAGAAGATCATTTCATCACGCCAATTGCAGGGTGCCGGAGCGAGATAAGGGCAAGATGTACTTCGTAAAGCAAGGCACGTTCTGTCTGGATGCGATGGGAAGGAAAGAAGGAGAGCCTCCCGGAGTCTACCAATGCCACGGAACGGGTGGCAACCAGGTTTGCATTCTTGTCATTGGATGTATGAATAGAGTTACAGCTATGACTATGTAATGGCTTATTCGAGCACGAGTTAAATGCAAGAGATTCCTTTGTAATGACTCTGATGAATCAGGAGTGGGCGTACGACGCTGAGAATGGCAGACTGACAAGCACGGTGACGAAGATGTGTCTGAGCATGCAGCACGGCACTCCGGCCATGCTCCCCTGCTCTGCGGTCAGGAGACATTTTCACACCTATTTCCACATCAGTTATATCAATCAGTCGGCAGGGAAAGAATTCCAAATCCAAGAGTCCCATTAAAGTCTTGATTGCCTGATTAGGGCCGTATGCAAATTAAGCTGCAATGAGAGTGAATATTTCCAAGCATCTACAGGTATCCGAGCGTCTGCGCATCAAGGAGGATTCTGGCTGGATCGTGCACTCCTCTCTCTGTCTGACTCGCGCCGTGAGACCGGAAGCCGTGGACTCTCTCCGACCAGAGGACAACCCCCTCGAGGGAATGCCATGCGATACCAATGATGGCCGCCAGAGATGGGTCTTTGAGAGATCTCCTTGATTCCAATAGCCAGTATTCTCATAAGAATCTGCTTTTTTTTTCTTCGTTTTCAAATATATTTATTATACAAGAGATTTTATTAGAGCTCATACATATTCAGTGAACATATTACACTTTAAAATAATATTTAATTAGAAATTGGCGTGTGGATTATATTATTAGGATTCTTGAATCCGTCTCTCCCTTTCTTTTCTGTTTGGATTGGAGCACAAGTTCGTAAATGGTGCTGATTAGACGGGCATTGACATTGAGTGCATTGACTTCTATGTGCATTTACCATTTCCCTCATTTCGAAAGCTTTCGACCGAGAAAACACGACATGACCAGTTAAGCTTCATAGGCTTTTCGGTGCTTTATCAGCCATGTGTTTGATGCTTTCTGCGGATCCTCTCTTTGAGTGGTTTTACTCATGACAGATACGTAGGTTAAGAAGTGCAATTCATTATTATCCATATACACTTGTCCATTTGTGTAGTTGGAGAGATTCATCGACTTCCCCTTTTGTTTTAGTGTTAGGTGGTTTGCTATTCATAGTTTTTGAAACTGGTTGAATTTTCTTTAATACACGTAACTTCTATTCCTTACTTTTGATGCCGAAATTGCCATTGAATTTAAGCCAGTATTTTGCCGCCGCCATTCATGGTGATCTAGCACCTCATCCCCTTCTGCTTACTTCAATCAATCCATTATTATCTTCGTCCTACTTCCAGAAAAGATCCTTGCCATTGATTATTTAAAAAAAGATCTATAACGTGTGTGCCTGGCTTCCTACAATAATAAAGTTATTATTTCGTGATGTGAATGCCAAGACTCTTGGTGGTTTGAATCCCTTGCTGTTACCGTAGATCTCGATGAGGTCGGAGTTGTTCTGTGCCAGAAGTAGATGGTCATTGTCACACGTGAGCTAACATGTGTGTAGGTGTCCGTGATGGCCGCCCTGCCTCGCAGCACTCTTCTGGCGTGTCTTCTCTCCCTCAGCACCGTCTCCGCCCTCTACTTCCACATTGCAGAGACGGAGAAGAAATGCTTCATTGAAGAGATTCCCGATGAAACTATGGTTTGCATACTTTTTGAACTTTTTTCCCATTCGAAGGCGAAAGGTATAGCTGAACTTCTATGAAGATGGGACTTAACATGAGATCTGTTCAGGTTATCGGCAACTACCGCGTTCAGCTGTTCGATCCAAACACGAACAGCTACGGAGACTACCCGAGCATTGGAATGCATGTTGAAGTCAAGGACCCGGAAGACAAGGTCATTGAGAGCTCTTTCTCCTTGCCGGTCTAGTATAACCCTTGTGCTGGGAGGGAGATCCCAGCTAACGAAAGCAACGGCTTTCCAATCTGCTTTCCTCTCATCTGCTACTGATTACAGTGAAATGCTTATTAGTAAACGCCTGCTTGTCATGACTTCATAAGTCGAGGCTAGTTAGTTGTTATGCAGGTGATTCTCTCGAAGTTGTACACGTCGGAGGGTCGCTTCACCTTCACTTCTCACACTCCTGGCGAGCACACGATCTGCCTCTACTCGAACAGCACTGCCTGGTTCTCGGGGGCTCAGCTCAGAGTCCATCTTGACATCCAAGCGGGCGAGCACACTCAGGACTATGTCCAGGTGTGGACACACTGACTGCTAGCTCTTACTATATTTTCATTATCGTATCTAAAGGTTTACTACGCGTACTTTTGAAAAGTCAGACTGGAATGGATCTTCTTGCAGATTGCACAGAAGGATAAGCTGAACGAGCTGCAGCTTCGCATCCGTCAATTGCTTGATCAGGTTTGGTAATTCGTTTATCTGTATCTGTGAAGTTAATATGCTCATTAAGTTGGCGGATATGTTTTCACGTACTGTCAAATTGTTGATGATCGTTTTCTTTTTGAGGATGTGCGTATCTCATATTGTTGTTAACTGCAGGTGGACCAGATCTCGAAGGAGCAGAACTACCAGCGTTATCGCGAGGAGCGCTTCAGACAAACGAGCGAGTCCACCAACCAGCGCGTTCTCTGGTTCGGAATACACGTATTTTATATATAATAAAAGAAATTTCTCTTTTCCTCAGTCGAACTTCTCATTGCTGCAGGTGGTCGATTGGCCAGACCATCGTTCTCCTCGCCACGGGTGCCTGGCAGATGCGCCATCTCCGAGGATTCTTCGAGGCTAAGAAGCTCGTCTAAACATCTTTCCAGCTCACTTTTCCTTTATTTATTGTTTTTAGAGTATTTTTAAGGGATTATTATCCGTGTTTTTTTTTATTTGTTTTGCGTAGAGTTACAACGATAAGTATTATCCTAGAATATCTCTATCGTAGTAGTGGTTTTGGTCGGACATTATTTGTTTTCAGAACGATGTTGTGATTTGTTGAGGCGGCGTATTTTTTTCCGTGCTAAAGCTTTTCTTGCAATAAATGATTTGTGTAGTGTAGCAAATCGTCAGTTCAGTGAAGTCGTGTGAGGTTGACGATATTAAAATACTTTATTGGAGTTGTTGTTTTTTCTTGTTGGAAAAGGTCTACCACATGTTTGAATGAAAGCACTTCGTAGTTAATTTAATGGAGTCAGAGGGGAAAGGTGGAGAAATGAGAGAAGGCATTGAAATGCTGCCAGTGGTGTGTTGGTTCAGTAGTGTGTTCTGAAGTAATTAGAAACCCGAACTACTTAGAAAAAGGTTAGTTTTCTCTCTTGATAGTTGCGCATCGGGAGATGGCAGCTAAAAGGCTAATCGCTGGCCTGACTTCTCCGTGGTCAATAGGCTTTTCCACCTTCGGAGCTGCCTACGGTATCTATAACATCATCGAGTAGGTTATCAGTACAAGCCATTTAAACTTGCATTAACAAACTTCTTGCCCTCTCTCTATATGTCTTTCTCTCTCTCTCTCTCTCTCTTTCTCTATGTCTCTTTCTCAACTTACAGTTCCTCTCAATCGGGAACGAAATACGAGCTGGCGGAAGATCTGAGCGGGAAGACGTATGTCGTGACTGGCGCAACTTCAGGAATCGGTCTGGTGGGTTACGAGAGAAAAATAAAGATGCTCAGCTAAGACTTGCAATGCCTTCTAAGCATCAGATCTTTATTTCGATGTCATTCAGGCAACTGCAGAAGAGTTGGCCAAGCGGAATGCACGCGTCATCATGGCATGCCGGTTAACACTTCTTTCTTTTCTTTTCCCTCTCTTCTTACGTTTCTCCCTCTCTCTCTCTCTCTCTCTCTCTCTCTTTCTCTCTCTCCCTCTCTCTCTCCATTGACAATCAAAGCATGTTCCAGGCTAGAGATATTTTTGTTCGCTCGTAGTTATCTGTTGATTTGTTTTAACTCGTCACCCTTACCTTACCCTATTTGAACATGTGGTCGCGCGATGTATTTGGAACGAATTAATTTGGTTTTAACAAGAATAGGCTGGTCTCTTCTTTCTTTAACAATTTTTTTTGCGTGTCTCAGGAACCGCGAAAAGTGTGTGGAAGCGAGAAGGGACATTGTTCTCGCCACAAGGAATAAGCAGGTTCTCTTCATTCGATCTATGCTAGCAGGAGAAGTTTTATAAAGCATCCATTCTCGTAGGTGTACTGTCGCCAGTGTGACATGGAGGATTTCGACTCGATTCAGGCATTCGTCTCTAAGCTCAGCCACGGTAAGCATTTTGTTATTTCAATCAAGTTCGAAACAGTCGAAATTCTTGTTGTTGAGGCAAATTCGAGTTAGATCGAATAGACGGAGTAGTCGCGAATGCGGCGACCATGAACACGGAGAGGAAGCTCAACAAGGTCAGGTTATTCTAGAGGGGAATCTGTGGCTTCTGCAGCAATTCAGCAGATTAGCGAACAGAATGGAAGACCTTTTCAGGATGGAATAGAGAGCACTCTGGCCACGAATCACTTGGGCCCCTTCCTGTTGACTGGCCTCCTCCTGGATCGCCTCCTGGTCCAGCCTCATCCCGTACGACTTGTCTTTCTCAACAGCAACGTCATTTCTCGCAAGTGCGTGGTCGAATCTCCTCGCTCATCTTTAGTTTACCGTGACTATTCTGTTTAGAGTGGATCTCGACATCTCGAATCTGAACGAAGAGGAGGGAGTCACTGAAGAGAAGAAGAAGAGGAAATGGGACGGTTATGAGGTGTACAAGAAGACGAAGCTGGCTGAAGCCATGTTCGCCAAGGAACTGGCAGAGAAACTCAAAGGCACGGCAGAGTCTTGCTCTCTTCTTCTACTTCTAGGCCAAGCAACCTCGGAATACTTTCAATCTTTAGTCTCATCACGATAGATTTTTCGACTGCATCAATCTCATCTAGCGCAGCCATTTCATTTCCTTAGATACAAACATTACGGTAACGATGGCGGATCCGGGTAGGACCAAGTCTAATTTGACTGCGCAAGCCGATGCTGAGATGTTCTTCATCAGTCGCTGGATGCTCAGATTTGTCAGGTATCTTCAAGTTTATTTTATATTTTTCTGCAAGATGTTCTCTTTTTTGCACATTACACAAACATTTACGTGAAAGCATCTTGCTATCATCTAATCTTTGACGGTGTGTGACACAAGATGATAGCAATGTGCTTTCACAACGGCAACATTTTTGCAGGAGTAGAATTTCGAGGCCCAATCCTCTTCGTACTTTATTTCCGCTATTGCTTTATGACTATCGATGCCTTGACTGTTCTTGCAGTTTCGTGATGGGAGAACGCCGCGTTGAGAAGGCAGTCCGGCCTGTTCTCTATGCCGTAGCCGACCCCGACATGAGTGGCGTCTCTGGTGTTTTCATCAAGTTTGTCTTCTTTTCACTCTTCTATTTAAAGACTTTATTCCCAATTTTGCACTTTATTTTTCTGTTTCGCTGAAGATGTTACATGCATCATCCTATTCTGGCACTTATTTTCCTCTGTAGAAAAGTTTTTTTTTATGTTTTCTAGCTTAGCTGATTTAGTCGTGAACGCACGGAGCAGCCATGGGGAGACGCAGTGGATGACGTGCAGAAAAGACGTAGGCTATGGGCTGTCAGCGAGAAGTGGACGAGGTTTGGATGAGGAAGGCTAACTCCTTCCTCCCCCTTTCTTTTCATTTTTTTTAAGCTCCATCCACTATTTGTGTCACTGGCTTGCTTCCCTCCTCTATCTGATGTCAATGTTTCTAACTTAAGATTCGCTGATCGTCTGGCTGCGGTGCACGCAAACTCGAAAGGAGAGAGCCAAGCAGTGGCTGGAAAGAGCAGTGAAAGCGGCCAATCAAGGCGCTCCTGGTTCTGGTTCTGGTAGGAGTGAGATCTCGCTTATTGTTTTAGCTTGTTTCTGTTGATAGCTTGCTTCTTTGTTATCCAGAACATTTATCTGCTAGTGAGAAATAAACTGAAGAGCATATGAACATGTGAGAGAATGCTATTCCCCTTGTGCATGTTGTGAGTGTACATGATAATAGTCGAGCATATCTCATGGCAATCTGGCGGGGGTATCAAAATGGACAATGCTCTTTGAGGGTGTAGTCAGTGATATACTGGATTAGGTGTGTTGGGATATCCTCAGGTTTCGATGTAGCAGCGACTGTTGAAACCCATGGAAACACTGATATGACTAGGACTGAGATCGAAGAAGGAACATTCATGACAATGACTTGAGATTGAGACAACGCGCGCGTGGGGCCAAAGGTCATTACAGTGAGATATTTACATTCCATCCGGGAAGACGAGAAGCATCATCGAAGCAGACAGCCAACGCGGAAGTCCAGAACACGGGTTATACACATCGGTGACACAAATTTGATTGCATTAGATGGCTGCATTACATGTTCTGCCGTCCATTATGGCAGCTGTACAATTTGAACACACGACTCGCACAATTCTGCGAGTAATAGCAGAGATCGTGAAAGGGAGCAAGAATGCCCGACTACTCGACATCGGCGACATTGGTGGGAGCGATGAGAGCGAGCATGAGACGGAGGTAGTCCCCTGAGCAAGTCTGCTGGATGTCGAAGTCAAGGCTGCGTTGGTAGCGGCGCTTGTACTCCATGGCGATGTCGATCAGGTCGATCTGAAGTGCGAGAGTGAGCATCGCTTACGAGCATTTCTCTTTGGCTATCAAAGCCTTCATATTGAGGGATGTGGCGTGCGCACCTCGCTGCGGGTCACAATAATACGGATGATGGTGGGGTGGTCGGGGCGGTCGCCTGTCATGGCAGTGCGCAGCTTCTCCGCAAAGTACAGCTGGCAGTTGCGAGCGACACTCACTGAATAGAGGGAGAGATTGAGAAAGGGAGAGAGCAAGAGAGAGAGAGAGAGAGATAGAGAGAGAGAGAATGTGAGAGAGAGAAAGGGAGAGAGCGAAATAGAGAAAGAAAGAGAGAGCGAGAGAGAGCGAGAGAGAGGAATAGAGAAACTACAGTGGAAGACTGACATATCGTAATGAGCATTAAACGAGTCTCGGAGTGGATTGCTTTGTTCTTCCGAAGAAGCTGCTCCAATTCTTTCTGAAAATGAATCGAGTTAATTCTCCCCGTATCCCCGATATCTTATATGTACTTACAATTCACCTTCAACGATGTCTCCTCTCTCTCTCTCTCCCTCTCTCTTAGTCTCCCTCTCTCTCTCCCCCAATCTTTTAAATCTATGTAGGCATAAATATAGCAATATTATCGTATTAATCTGTAATAATCCCCTCCTGACCTTGTCTACCCTGAGTTCATCTGCTCTGCTGACTACGGCTGCAATGTGCCTCCAGCTGCGGAGGACGAAGAGTTGCTCGAAGAAGGCGACGTTGCGGGAGAGGTCGTCCAGGGACATCTGAGAGAGTTGCACTGCCTGGAACGGAGGGATCATGAATGGATTAATTCCTCCGTCGAGGGCTTGAATGTACTGATAGAGTATGAAATTCGGTACGGTGATAGAGAGAGAGAGAGAGAGAGAGAGAGAGAGAGAGAGAGATAAGATAAGAGAAGGATACCTGCTGCTCGATGAGTTCATCGTCAAGCTTGCGTCCACCCCGTGGATCTTCTCGTTGCTTACAGAGAAGGGCGCTCAACATCCGCCCAAACACACCTTCCACCTGCACGAGTGAGAGTGTTTTAGTGGAACAAAAAGATATCCAATTTTTAGTATTTTAGATGTAGAACATGGAAGAAGAATGTGAGATGTACGAAGAATTGAGTGGTGATGCAATCTGCGACCTTGATGCCGATGTCCCTCTCGAGCTGCTTGCGATAGTCGTTGTTGTACTGCTCGCGGATCACCTTCAGCTGCTGCAAACATTCTCGTATTAAACAGTCTTTACTGTTGGAGTGGTTAATATCAGAATGAAGAATGACTCACCCGAACTGAGCGTGTGCAAGCGATCTCCACTGCGACTGAGCGATCGCCGTATCGATTCTGCAATTTACTACTTCATGTCTGGCTAGCGCTTGTATATATGTATTACTTTGGCTTTCTCTCCCCCCTCCTTTCCACATTCTCTCTCTTCCCTTTCTCCCTCTCTCTCTCACCGAAATGGATTTGTGTAGCTCGTGGGTGTCGAATACGTGAGCTGGTCTGAAGAGTGCGGTTGTCATCTCGAGGAAGAACCCTCCGGTCTCCTCTTCCAGGTCTTGCAGAAGGCTCTGAATTAACACAGTTCTTCCATCGTTTACATACATTTTCCATCGAATTTCTTGCACCGTCATTTTTTCTCTCTCTACATCTTCATTCTCTCCAGTGACCACTCTACACCTCTCCTGTCTCACATGCTCTCTCTCAATCTCTGCATCTCCACTCCATCCCTCTCATTTTCTCTCTTGCTTAAAATAGCAGATTTCGAATCCGTCTAAATCTGCCTGGTACCTTCTCGTGCATATCCTCATAGGCGTCGAGAATCTTCTGCCGCTGGAAGTTAGAATGGCGCACGAGGACGTTGATGATCTCCTGGTCATTCGTGTCTGCAATTTAGAAGAACTCTCATGATAATATTTTGCTTTATCCAGTTAATCCGCTCTCTTATTCTACTCTCTTTTGTTGTGACTATGAACTGAATTTACTGTCTGTCCAAAAATAATCTAGTTTAAAAACATGTTTTGCATAACTTAAGCTCATCATGATGCAAATCGGAGATCTACCAAAATGAATATTTTTATTCATAATTTTAGGTGCCCTACAAAAAGGAAAGAAAGGGATGAATATAGAGTCAGATGTAGGCGGTTGCCGTTTTCATTCCTGCCATGCCTTCCCTTCCTACCCCACGTGCTGAAGATCGCGTGCTGCCAAGCTATACCTGACTCCATTTCCAGCTTCATCGCCCGGGATCTTTCTTCATCTTGTCTCTTTCTCTTCCTCTTTCCCTCTCACCTCTTTCATTTTCTCTCTTCTTCTATCCTCCCTCCCTCCCTCTCTCTCTCTCTCTCTCTCTCTCTCTCGGTCTCTCTCTCTCTCTCTCTCTCTCACAATGTCCCCTCTTACCCGCACGAGGATTCTGAATGTTTCACGCGATATCATCTGGCGACTTCAAAATGCGCATATCTTACCATTAGTTGACAACTTGGCTGGATTCCTTATTATGAGCAAGATCGGAAGGAAGTTGCTTGAGTCGGGATGATTTCTGTGTTTGCGGATGGAAGAGGGGAAAGACTAACCGATTCCAGAGAGCGCCTTCCGGAAGATGTTAGCCGCCTGCACCGGAAAGAAATCGGGTGTATCCGGTCCGCAGACTGTGCCGCGCAGATCTTCATACTAAAAACACAACATAATTATTGATTGACTCACTCTTGATGCATACTTGTGTTCATTAGGTCTCCGTTTCTATTCAAAGCATTTCAAAAGATCCTGGCTTACACGAATCGATTGCGATAAAGAAACTGTCAAGAATATGCGAGAAGTCATATTTGATTATGGTACTCGCTCGTATGTGTAATAAGAAAGAGGTTGGTTTGGCACTGCAGCAATGACTCCCACCTGACTCTCGTACATCTGGTACATCATGGGCATGTTTCTCCGTCGACTGCCACTGGCAGTGGTTGTCGATTTGCAACTGTCGATGGAACTGCTCGAGCTGAGTGTAGCCTGCCAATGGAGGGAGTAAGGACGGAGTCAGAAAGGGGCCGCCCATGGCACATGATATAGAAATCTCCCGAAAAGAGACATCGCAAGTGTCCATCTCAAACCATAGAAGACGTATAAAATTCAGCAAGAGCAATTTGTACCTTCTATCATACTCATCTATTCTCTCTCTCTTTCTCTCTCTCTCTTTCTCATGCCCTCGCTCTCCCTCCTTCCCCCCTCTCTCTCTCTCACTCTCTCTCTCTCTCTTTCTCATGCCCTCGCTCTCCCTCCTTCTATCTTTCTCTCTCCCTCTCTCTCTCTCTCTCTCTCTCTCGCATACTTGACGGATTCGGTAGAAAAGACACTGACTCCTCCATCGGAAGTGAACCGTGACCGCCTGAGCTGTACTCTGGCCGGCTGCTCGGCTGAGTCCGTGGATTCCGGCAATGGCGGAGAGTGCGATCCCGCTTCAGACATTCTCGCTGTATCTGACAGCTGCTTGCCTTCTTCACTAAACTAGCACGGATTCTTATTATTTGTTTCTCATTTCACATATGCTACTTTTTTGGTCGTAATTGAAGAAATCCGATATTGAAAAAAATCATCTGTGATTTATGTGAAAAAAATCTAACTAAAGCATTAGAGCGCTCAAAGAATATAAGACCATTTATAAAGGTGTTTATGTCTGGAAAGCACTTGAAGTCACATGAAGAGCACTTCAGTTCAAGAGAAAAAGATATTATGTCTCTGGCAAGAAATAACGACAGATAACGATGGTAATTAGTTTAATAAAAAAATAAATTTTTTTTAAATAGTTAAGGCATCTAACTAAGGAGAAGGCGAAGAGGAAATGAAAGAATATTTAATATTCTCTAGCACGCTAATATTCAAGTTTTGCTGATCGTTCGGACATCTAACAAGGGAAGGAGGGAATTGGCAAAAGTTGTTATTCATCATTTTAATATGAAAATGATGGGAGCCTAGACGGGTTTGTCTTGTTTTGTGAGGTTTCGCAGGCTTTTTTTATAGACTGCTTTCTTATAATCCGCCGGTGATTCTCCTTCTATGTACGTAATACACGATATGAAGACTGACGCAGGCACTGAGAATGAAGGCAGAGAGAGAGAGAGAAAGAGAGAGAGAGAGAGAGAGAGAGAGAGAGAAGGAGAGAGAGTGAGAGAGTGAGAGGGAGAGATGTAATAAAGACAGAAATAGAGGGAAAGGGAGAAAATGGGAGAAGGAAAGAGAAAGAGAGAGAACGAGAGGGAAAGAGAGTGAACGATTGAAAAAAAATATGGTTTTCCTCTGGGGAGATTCTGGAAAGACGTAAGACTTACTCTATGTATATATGTATGTATATTGTAACCTTCACTCATCTTTGAATATATCTTGCTCTCTGTCCATTTTTGAATATGCCTTGCTCTCTCCTCTTTTCTCTCTTCTATCTTCCTCTTCACTCTCTCTCTCTCTCTTCTCACTCTCTCTCATTCTCTTTCTCTCTCCTGCCAAGGCGCTTGCAGTAATCGAAGAGGGTCGTAAAGGCGACCACTTGATTGCAATTGGTCGCGATAGCCGGCAAAGGTGTATAGTGCGTACATCTGCTGAAGAAGCGGTCACAATGTCAGGAAAGAGATGGAGAGAGAGAGAAGAACGAAAGAGAGACTGAGAGAGAGGAAAGAAAGAAAGACTGAGAGAGAGAGGAAAGAAAGAGAGACTGAGAGAGAGATGAAAGAAAGAAAGACTGAGAGAGAGAGGCAAGAAAGAGAGACTGAGAGAGAGAGATGAAAGAAAGAAAGACTGAGAGAGAGAGAGGAAAGAAAGAGAGACTGAGAGAGAGATGAAAGAAAGAAAGACTGAGAGAGAGAGGAAAGAAAGAGAGACTGAGAGAGAGAGTACATAAAGTGCACTTTTGGAAATAACATAATCGTGGGTGAAAACACATGAAAAAGTAATATTACGTATTTGAGTCCTAACGAGGAGTGTCTGCAGAATCACTAATTGCGCCATTTCTTGCAAATGACAAAGCGAAATATAGCCAGATCTTTCATTCTCGAACGCTCCTCGATCATCAGGATAGTCGGGCATTAATGGCGACACTCTCACACGCCCTCTCTCTCTCTCTCCCTCTCTCTCTCTCTCTTTTATCTCTCTCTCTCTCGCTCTCTCTCTTTCAACTTCATTACACTGTTTTCCGTGGATGACCAAATAAGTCTATGTCAGGAAGAACAAAAATAACGAAGAGATAAGCGGAAGATGAGCATGTGTTAATTTTTGTAACAAGGGATTTCTTCCCACGCACATCCGTTACATATTTGAATATTGTTCACAGCGCTTTGCTTGGTATAGTCCAACGGTCCAACTTTCAAGATATTCATCCATTCATCCTCCCAAATTCACCAATTCATCCTTCACCGCTGTTCACTATTCACCCACTCTAGAGAAGGCAGAATTTTGGCATTTTGCCAAAATTCTGAGAGCACAAAATTGGCAACTTGCCAAGGACGGTCTAGCTTAGGTAAGTGGTCGGTGTCGTTCCCCGCATTCATCCCTGATTACCACAACTCTCGGACGAATTTCAGCATGATCCAGCTATCTAGCCGTACACTTTACAATGCATCTTCAATTGAAAACCAATCTTTATACAGTTATTAAAAAAAAACCATTAAATACATCCAACAGCGAGTTTTGGATCTCTCTCTCCCAACTCGCATGTTCGGAAACTTTTTAAAAGTCTTTATGCCGTTAAAAATGTACATGTGCACCCTTTCGCTCCATTCGGAGTTACTCTGGCGGCTTTCAAAACAGGGGAGGGGCGGAATGGCGGGGACGGCGAGATGGTAATCGAGTGCGATGCAGACTGACTCGGGCTCGTTGGCGATTCTTCTTTCGTTCACCTCACGCGTGCCATCCAGCGAAACCAAGGTTCTAGAAGTAACTATATTAAAGATAATCTATTAGTAACGATTAAAAACGATTAAAAGGAATACATCATGAATACTCAACCATAGAGAGAGAGAGAGAAAGATAGAACGAACCTGCGTGAAGTAGGTAGAGAGCAGCGACGAAGGAGAGAAGGCCACATTGCGTGGCCATCTCGCTAAACACTAAAAAGGAGAGCTTTGGTTAGACTAACCAAACCTGTGAGTCCTCGAGTGGAGTCGGTTGAATGGCGTACTTGGATCCCGCGTCGCGGAATTCTACAATATAGGGCTCTTAGTAAAAATAAATAAGATTAATCCAATAAGAACAAGTCTCAAAGAAAAAATCGGGCATGACCCGTCTGCAAGGCCAAACATCAAAGTGCTGAATTCTAGGCAACGAATTAACCAATTTCATAACTTGTATTAACATGGAAGGACTACTTTTATAAATCCAATTAGAATTTTTTTTCCAACAAGTACTTTCTTTTAATGACAAAAAGGCATTTCGATTACCTAGAAGAAATGGCGATAACGAACAAACTTAGAATGAATGTACGTCGCAATGATCTTTCAAAACTGGAAGCCCGGTTGAAATAAAGAAACAAAACTAATAAATAGGAGGATTACAAAATGTACATCAAGTAATAGGGTTGCAAAACCATACCACAAGCAGTCAGGCGTTCTACAAGGTGCCTCCGATCCTCACAACACTCGCCTATCCTCGTAAAGTCGAGTAATCCTGGAAAGTAACATTACAAACAATATCACAACAATGTAAAACAAACTCTCCGACATCGCTAAAAAATGTCATCACTGTCATGTTAATCAATACGAACATTTCAACTTTGAATGTCCCGCAAATAGGACCCAAACGGATTCCTGAGCAGCGGTACTTTCAGTTTTTCATGACACTGTGTTCACCCCGTCGGGGCCCCCTTCTGGCGTAGGCGCGAAAAACGCCTTTTTTGAAACCGACTGTCCAAATTCAAGCCAAGCAAAGCGCTGTGATTGTTACATATCCAGCCAAGTTTCTTGATTTCTTTTTCCTCATGTAATCTTCTCTCTCCCTCTCCCTCTCTCTCTCTCTCTCTCTCCCTCTCTCTCTCTTATCCAGACAGACCAAAACAATTGACGATAAATAAAAGGTGTGCTCATCAGTTATGCATTAGCATTGAGAAGTGAGAATAAAGGAGCACATGGGAATGGGATGACAATGGAAGGAAGATCCTCTTCCGATCACCAGAAACGATATCACAAAAGAAAGCTATGCACACAATGAATAATATATACAGAAACACGTTGTTATCTGATAGTTTACAGTGACATGCGAATTCCTTCTTATCCAAAAATAGGAATTAGTTGCAAAGTAATGTCTGTGGAAATGTGAAAAACAAACGTTTTTATAAGCAAGCGGGCAATACTCGAACAAGAGGATGCACTCGCAAAGGAGGGGCTCTGTTCTCCAGCCTACACCGCAAGGGAGGAGAAGTGAGGACTGATGGACGGGATAAGGGTGGCAGGCCGCTTTATCTACTACGGATTAGATGAGTACGTAACGGGCAGGTGTAGACAGTGTTTGGGAGAGAGACCGCGAGAGAGAGAGAGAGAAATACAGAAAAAGAGGGAGCGAGATAAACAGAGAAACAGAGTGAGGGTGAGAGAGAGGGTGAGAGAGAGAGAGAGAGAAAAAGGGGAAGGAGATAGATAGATAGATGAATAGATAGATAGAGCATTATAGAAATTTGGAGGAAATAAAAGTCAGCGAGCAGAAGTGAAGATGAGAGGCTGCTGAAGGAAAATCCTGCCTATCCAAATGACAGAAAACGGATTAGCTGTAAGGCTTTCTCCAAGCTGAGAAGAGTGAGAGAGAAAAGCAGAGAGGTCAGACGAGAGGAGAGAGAGCGAGGGAGAGAGAATTGAAGGGAAGGAGAGGAAGGTGGGAAGAGAGAGGAGACGGTGGATCTTACGGCCGGCTTCTTCTACGCCTTCGTCGATTACGGGCAGTCTTTGAGTCATGAGGAGTCTAGAAGAATCAGGCAAACATGAAGCGTGCTGGATGGATTAGTGACGCAGCTAATGTCGAGATGTTTTCCTGCTTTCAAGCGCCAAAGGGAGAGAGAGAGAGAGAGAGAGAGAGAGAGAGAGAGAGCAGGAAGGGGAAAGGGTGCGCATAGATGAAAGGCTTGTGTGCATGTCGTCGACAATATCATAAAACGCATTAGGAGCGGAAGTGGAGAGATAAGAATGAGAAAGCAAGCTAATCTCTGGAGATATTGGATTCAACTCTGCTACGACATAAAGTGGATTACGGCGAATCAAGCTGAGATGCTGCGAAGATGGGGCTGTTTAACTGCAAAACATTCTTCTTTGATGAAAAATAACGATAAAAGGACAAGCCACTTTTTAAACCTTTTTTTTTTTAAGTAAATGCTACACTTTTTTCACTTTATTATAAGTTCTTTCAATTTCTGTATAATGTTACTTGTTTTCTTCTTTTGTCTCGCAAATAATGACTGGATGTTGTCGAAACACCTGAATTCAAATTTGATTTACTGATTGTCCGTTTCCTGTTCGATATTTGTCTAATGCCAAATTGACATAAAACTTTCGTTGTCTAGTGATTTATCTCCGCATATATTTTATTGACTTATCCAAAAAGTCACAAATTAAATTGAAGTTAATTGTTAGTTGGGGGCTCATAATTTTGCATTTAACAGTGTTTTAAGGTGTGTGAGTGATACAGACAACTAAATTGCTAGAACAAATAACTAATTATCGAAAACTCTCATCATAAAAACGATTAGTTCCACTATTTCTACAAAAGCACATAAAAAATAAGGATATAAAGGAGAACTAAATTCTACATATGCTAAAGAACAGTCACCTAATCTAGCGAATGTGTTGCAAATGAACATCCTTTCAAGTGCAACGTACAAATTAATTGCTACAGTATGATTGAAATCCGGTCGAGACATCTGATCACCTGAACAATTAAGCAATTTATATAATTAAAGGTCTCGAACGGAATGCAATCATACTGTTAAAATAATTATGATATAACACTTAACAGGTTGTACATTTGTAACACATTCGAAATATTGGCTTAACGTTGTTTAAAGTAAGCAGAATTTTACTCTCCTTTATTAAAACATTCTATTTATTTTTTTATGCGCTTATAAAGAAAAAGTGTAACTATCTGTTTTCACGCTGTAAATTTTCGTTAATATGTAATTTGTTCTAGCAATTTACTTTTCTAAATAACACACTAAAATTATCAAAATGCGTGTAGAATGCTATTATGGCATATGGCTTTCACTATGTTTTCCCTGTTTAAAGCTCGTCTTGTTGTTTATTGCTTTGTTCATCCAGAAAACTCATTTTTTATCGCATGTTTGATCCATTTCCGACTTCTCGTGTAGTTACCCAAATAGGATAGCACTAGTTTTCCTTCTTGAACGTTTGGGGCTTATTTATTTCTGGTAGGCGTTGCTTTAGGAAAGCTATTGCCAAACTAAGGGCGAAAATGTGATTAAAAGTCCATAATATTGTTGGGGTATTACTGATTTGACCTGGTTGTTGCCGAGAGTTCGTGCCTGAAATGTTTAGCTTCCAGCTGTTAAAGGTTGATATCTTCCTTTGCTTCTTGCGGTTATTTAACTCCTATTTGTTCTTTGAGATTGATTCACCGAGCCGATGTTCAATGTCTGTTTGAGTGCTGTTGTTGAGCCTGCTCTGTTTTTTCAGTACTAAATTTAGTTGCCGAATTTTAGATATAAGATATCTCAAGAACGGGAATGTCGACTCCTCTTTCCACTCCATCCGTTCTCGATGGTGTTGTCGATGCTGTTCTGCAGAGTCTCACTGAGGTCACCGATGCCGTTCAACGAGCTGACAAGATTAAGGACCAGGCTAATGAATACTTTAAGAGTTAGTTGCTTCTTTATTTTTACCCGCTTATAATACTACTGAAGTTGGCAAGTTGAAGTAGACGCCTTGTATGAAGCACCGCTATCGAAATGACAACATTCTAGGCTACTGTTATAATGGATATCTGTTGAATTTATCTGATTGTAGAGCAGTCATTCGATATCGCCATCGCGTTGTACTCGGCTGCTCTCGAATCCGCCCCTTCTGCCGCTGTCTATGGCAATCGGAGCATGGCTTGTCTTAAAAAGGTTCGGCTCCTTTTTTGCCATTCGAACGCAAATCGTGCAGACGAGGATTTTAGGTAATGGAAATGGACCCACCCCCAACTAGTATAGCGCTCCTTTCATGTTTTATACACCTATGCTGTTGTTGCTTAAAGTAAACTAGTAGTTCATGTATTTGCGCACATGACATATTATAATGTTGTGAGACATTTCGAGATTATAATATAAGGATTTAGCACCGTCACTTGAATATTTTTGAGTAAATATTCAGGGATTAGGAGCCAACGCTTATCTGTTTCAGGAGTTGTACGGTTCCGCGCTTCAGGATGCAGACAAAGCACTTGAGATAGATCCACAATACATAAAGGTACCGGTTTTATGAGGTGGAAAAGCGAGTTCTGAGAAAAGAGTGTTTCCATTTACCCTGCTATTCCATCTCGGCTTAACTTTAGGCATTGTAGGCATTATTTCTCTTATTTATAGATTATTTTTGTTGAAGCCCGTAGGCACTCGCTTGGCAAAGTGACGATTGATAAGAAGTTTTTTCTCGTTCTCAGGGTTACTACCGAAGAGCAACGGCCAACATGGCACTTGGGCGGTTTAAGAAGGCGCTCAAGGACTATGAGACTGTCAAGAAGTCTGTTCTGTGCTTTCGTCAATTAAAATTTAAATGTTTATTTGTTGTCCCTGCTTTTATGTTTGTGTTCAGCAAAAGAGCTGTGTTAGAGAAAGCAGAAGGTGTTTGCCTGCAGATCGCGTCCCTCTGATGCGGATGCGAATGCGAAGTACACGGAATGCGCGAAGATTGTGAAGAGGATCGCCTTCGAGAAGGCCATCTCTTCTGAACACGACAGGAAAAGTGTCACTGAGCAGATCGACCTCGACTCCATGGGTCTCTTTCTTCCTTCTTAGCAATGCATATGCGTCATGATTGCATTCTATGAAAAGAGCCTTCCTAGAATGCCCATTCCTGCGCGTTTAGCTGGTGATATTTGTTATGATAGAGAAAAAGTGTTGCAGAGGTGGAAGCGTCGTACGACGGGCCGGTTCTGGGCGAGTCCATCACTCAAGAGTTCATCGACGAGTTGGTGGAGACATTCAAGAAACAGAAGAAATTGCACCGCAAATTTGCCTTCAGAGTAAGTCTAACTATATTCCTACTTCATATCGTGTTTGAAGCAAAGCTGTCTTGTCTTTTTCAGATTCTCTTAGAAATCCGTAAGTTCTTCATGACTCAACCTTCGCTGGTTGACATTACTGTTCCCGCTGGACGGAAGTTCACGGTAAGTGTCATTCCCTGCGAAGAATTCCTTACTCAGTCAGAAACGTTCATTTTTTTTATATCTCTTAGACGATAAAATACTGAAAATTGTGATTTGTGTTAGGTTTGCGGAGATATCCACGGCCAATTCTACGATCTCTGCAACATTTTTGACATGAATGGCAAGCCAAGCGAGAAGAATCCCTATGTCAGTTGGAATGGCGTCCATCTTCAAACATTGCAGTTGTCATCTTTGAAAGCGAGTCTTCCTTCAATTTCTCTATTAATAACTTGCAGCTCTTCAACGGTGACTTCGTGGATCGCGGATCTTTCAGCGTAGAAACGATCTTCACAATGTTCTCTTATAAGCTGCTACTGCCCAATCACTTTTTCATGTCGCGCGGAAATCACGAGAGTGATGTCATGAACAAGGTTCTTTGCCATGCATTTGAGATTGCATCGAATAACAAGATGCTGTTTCAAAAATGTATTAGCAGGTATATTGAAATTGACGACTTTCTTCTGAAAAGCTCTGCTAAGACATGTGGTGTGGTTGTGAATTGGATTCTCTGGCTGCAGATGTATGGCTTCGAGGGCGAAGTCAAGAGTAAATTCTCTTGCGTAATGGCCGAACTCTTCACGGAACTCTTCAATTATCTACCACTCTGCCATCTCATCAACCAGAAGATCTTTGTCAGAACTCATTTCACCTTTTTGTTTCACAATAAAGAAATAAATTAGTTGTTGTTTTTATTTAGGTGTTGAATTTAATACTGAACTCGTGATATGATTGAAGGTATGTCACGGTGGCCTCTTCAAAGAAGATGGAGTAACCTTGGATGCAATTAGGAAGACGGACCGAGTTCGCCAGCCCCCTGATGAGGGAATTATGTGTGATCTACTCTGGTTAGACTCTCCTTTGCTCCCTCCATCATTCTTACGTTCTTTTCTGCAGGAGTGATCCCTCCCCAATCCCCGGCCGCGCTCCCTCGAAACGTGGAGTTGGCTGTCAATTCGGGCCGGATATCGCGAAGACGTGGTGCCAAGAGAACGGAATTCAATATGTCGTCAGGTCAGTTTCAATGAAAGCATTGGTCTTGCTGCCGAATCCATTATTTGGAGGGGTTAATTATTAGATAAGCATTCAGAAGTCACGAAGTGAAGCCGGAAGGGTGGGAGGAACACCACGATGGCCTTGTCTACACTGTCTTCTCCGCTCCCAACTACTGCGACCAGATGGGAAACAAGGTACGTCCAGTTTGTTCTCAACTCGGGTATGATAAAGCTTTGCCTTGCGTTATTTATCGAGACAAGGACTATGATGTTGGGTTGGGATAAAGGACGAGACAAAACACTCAACTATTGATAAAAGTCATACTAGATTTTATTTTACTGAAGTGATGTTCATGAAGTGCGTAACCCACAGTAGCTAGATAATTGAGCAAGCACACTATTAAGGGCGCGTTTATGACGATCAAGGGAGACGAGTTGACTCCTCGTTTCACGTCCTTCTCCGAAGTCCCACACCCCACCGTCCCTCCCATGGCCTATGCCAGTTCTCTCTTCGGTTTCGGCATGTAGACATGTACCGGTGGAATGCTGATTGTGAAATGGCTAATCTCAACACAGGTCTTTTTTTCTGTCGTCTCCTTTATAATGCTGCCGTTCAAATGTTTTTTTTCCGTAGGTATGCGAAGGTTAAGTTAACTCAGGAATGCTAACAAAGCTCCTTTCAGAGAAATTGTTGTTTTCAGATTTGGGAAGACCATTTGTTTTTTAGTACTTTTTGAGGTTCTTTGAGTAATTTATAAGAGGTTGCTTTCTCCCATGATAAGCCCTAGGATCTCGTTCCGTCTAAATGTTATTAAGAAGTCAAATGCCTCACGGCAATTTCCCTGCCAGAGTTTATCACTCTAGGATTTGATGGTATTATGCAAAAGTCTGTGATTTCCAGCAGAAATGTATGATTGACTGGAACGGCACGCATTATTAATTAGAAGGTGAGTCTGCAAGTTTGCTCACTTAGCTCAGCGGTAAGAGCTCAAAGTTGGTTCGAAATGAGGAGTATATGAAGCTACTTTTTCTAGCTTCTTTTCTGTTCAATTAATTCCCATCGAATAATTAGGATTATTCCTGTGTCCTTCATCTGATTTGTGTGGCTTTGCCTAGAAGATGTCACCGATTGAAGTTCAATTGTATGCTTGAACTGTAGTTACCGCATGCCTTCTCTGTCGTCCCTTCCGCTTTAGTAAGATGCCCTAGTTGGATAGGTATACACATTCTAATGCTTAGCTAAACACCTAATCATGTTACTTGTTACAGCGATATACATATGGTAATTGTTGTTTAGTGTACTGAAGAGTTCTGTTATGCGAGTTTGTTAGGTCTCTCTGTTTCAATGCGCAGTAGCTAAGTTGCTCTTTCATTTCAATATATTTTTATGCGTCGCGTGTTTATGTCATATTCATTTGGAATAATTTGCTCCCCAGATTTTCTATGAACTATGAAGGAACATCGGATGCCAGAAAGTGTCAAGCACTTGCAGAAATGACAGTTTTCAGTTGATTTTCCGGAAAGAGAATATCTACCGTGAGTGTTTAAACTACGTCAGTATCTTGCTGTTGCGGAAAAAAAAGGTTTATTAAGGGAGGGTTATTTTAGCAGCAGCCTGTTTACGCGGTGTGCATTTTGGGGGCAATTGCGTGATGGTGCAGTTAATGGGTGTGTGCTGGTGGTGCTCTTTTTGGATTGAGTGATCAGCTGTATTCAACATGCGGATTTCCAGCGAGTTGTGGAAGTTTGCGGCAGCCTCCTGCTCTCTCTCTCTCTCTCTCTCTCTCTCTCTCTCTCTCTCTCCCTCCCTCTCTCTCTCCCTCTCTCTCTCTTCTGCCCTCTCTCTGGCGCCCGCTCTCTCGCTGCTGTCCATCTTTCTCGTATTCACTGGCAACCGCGTGATCTGCGCAGAGAATGGGCCGTCTCTTCGCGGAGCACCGTGGCGGCCAAGTCATCTACACTTGCCATCGATGCCAAGTCTACCTCACCAACAAGGGAGAACTAGTCTCTTCCCGCTTCCAAGGTAGCTTCTTCTGTTCTCCCTTCTAATAACCATTTTCATCGGGTTACTTAGTATTGAAGTATATTCTGGATGCTGCCAGTTGTGACTGGAAGGCGCATTCACACATGACTCTGGACTTGGAAATCGATCCGTTGGGGAAGTAGTTGCATTGTTTTATGATGGAGGATTGAAGCTGTATATTGGATTGATTGCCAGGATCCTCCGGGAAGGCGTACCTCTTCAGTCGAGCATGGAATATCAAGTATGGGCCTGCCGAGAATCGGGAGATGATGACCGGTTTGCATCTCGTTCGGGATGTCATGTGCAAGTTTTGTGATGAAGTTAGTCCAAGGATCTTGCGAAATGGATCTCTTGTTTACACTTGTTTCGTTTATTCTTTTCAATCATCCAGATGGACTGAATGATTTTGTTTTTAAGAAGCTTGGCTGGATGTATGAGATGGCTGTGGTGCATGAACAACGATACAAGGAGGGCAAGGTAGTTATCCGTTGGATTCTCAATTTTTTGAAGAAACATTCTCTGTTCCCCCTAGTTTCGTTTTACCACCAATATTACATTATCTAGATTATGAAGAAAATAAAATAATTTCCGCTTTAACTTAGATTTGTGGTGTATTCAGGTGATTTTGGAGAAGATGCTAATAAACGAGATAGCGGGCATAGACGACAGCACTCCTTCGTGTTCCGAACCGGTCATTGAACCGCCTGAAGAACCCATGGCTCCACATCGACGGATTAAGCGGGTTCGGCTTTGCCAGTTTTCCGTATTTATATTATTTGTGATAATGTTGGTTCAACTACTTTTGTAATGATATTTTGTATTCTTTCTTATTCAGTGATTAATGAAAACAAGTCTACTTCGTATCAAATATTTTCGGGACACGAGAACATTGTGGAAAACCATTTTTCAGATGAAATATCGCAACGAACTGTTGAATCCACCTCCGAAGAAGAGGGAATCGCGAGGTGGCGATTCTAGTTCTTCTCCTTCGTTCTCAGCTCACCCTCTTACATCGTCCACTGCATAATTCAACAAATGGCTTTATCACATTATTCGTGTTTGTTTGGTCGCGCCTTTTAGATCAAAAAATTTTTTTTACTTGTGTAATCTTCTATATATTTTTATATGCAAAATTGCGGATGTGAAAGTCTTCTTCGAATACATTTTGTTTTATTGGGTTGCTGTCCCGACGACGCAAATGGGACCAGGGTTCAAAGTATTATTAAAGAGTAAATATTATATGAGGTTTTAAGAGATTGTAATCCTGGTGGAGTAAATTTCTTGTTATCTACTGTACTTATCTTCACTATTCATTGAGAATATGTACAAAATGTTTATTTCCAATGTAAATATTTGCTGAAAATAATTTTTATGGATCAGATAAAGTTTTTCTTGTGCACATCTCGAAATGTAGATGCTGACGAGTTAGGAATTGCTCATTTTTTATCTTTTCTTGGCGGGGTGAGGCAATCCAATGTTCTGTTGCTGCCGAAGAAGAATCGAAGTGGCTCGTAGCCATGACTATTCTTCCACAAAAGCTGAAGAAGACCCCTCCACTGCGAAAGGAGGAAAGACAGGCTGCACAGCAGGGACAACCGTAAGTATGCTTGAGCTGTGCCCTTCTCAATCTATCATCTCTTTCGTGTAGCTTCGTGATCGTCTAGGTGCCAGTTGAAGTATTGCTGAATGGTTCGTTCAGGTCCTCAGTGCCGTCGTCGTCGGTGGGAAGCGGATCAGTTGTGGGCCATGCGAGTGGTGGAAGTGCGAGTGGCAATCCGCTGCTTCCCGGCTGCCATTCCCAGCCTCCCCGCAAGATTGCCAGGAAGGCGCAGCATCAGGCTGCAGCGGCGATTGCAGTGGCAGCCACTGCCCAGCCTCCTCCTCATGCCAATGCAGCTGGAGCCTCCAGCATTTCGTCTGCTGGTGGGCAGCATTCACCCCGAGGTTGACGGAATACCTTATCGCTTGCATTCCTTGGTTTCTTGCTCACGCTTAATGTGAACTCGATGAATTTTAAATGTTAACTGATTGATATTTTGATTGATAATTTTTATGGAAAAAGAAATAGTTGCTTTAGTTGCACGCGAAGAACTGGCGAGCAGCTCGCGAATGAGCCAAGAGGACCCGAACAACTCGGACGATGAAAATGAGAGGGGATTCAAGGATGAGAATGTCAGTGAGTTGTCTCTTGGCGAGGAAGGAACTTTCAAGTTGTTTCTTGCATTTTCATCTATTTCCATATGAATTTGCATTGACCCATTGCAGAAAGAATCGGCCTTCGAACGACGTCTTCGTCAAGATCGAGGTCTTCACATCAAGCAGATGGTCGGAGATGGTTCTTGCCTCTTTCGAGCAGTCGCAGACCAGGTTCAACCAAACTGATGATGCCCTATTTCAGATTAGATTACGGTACTTAATAATAGAATGACTGCCTGTAGAAGACAGTAACCATGTGTTTATTTAAATTGAAATGCGTAATATATCCTTTTCCATATGGTGTTGATTTTTGATAGGAGACTCGTAGTCATTTCAGGTCTATGGCCACGAGGACGAACACCCGCAAGTTCGGAAGCTTTGCATGGATTACATGGTTATTTTTTCGTTCATAGTACAGGTATTTCTACGGAATGGTATTAAACCTGCTGCGATATTTTCTCGCTTCTGAAATAGTAATTTCTCCAGGAGAAGAATTGTGATCACTTCAAAAACTTCTGCACGGAGGACTTCGAAGCATACGTCGCGAGGAAAAGGAGGCCGAACGAGCATGGAAATCATCTCGAACTCCAGGTCTGTTGTGTTCTCGCCTTTTCTTAACTACAATTTTGTCAGTTAAAATGTCCAAACTATTCGTTCCTTTAGGCGATTTCGGAGATCTTCAATCGCCCCATCGAGATTTATGAATACAACATTAGTGAGTCACTTCTACCTTTTGAGCGCGTATCTTATTTGATTCTGATGCCAGTAGGTGTTTTTGAACTAGGGTGATTGAATTTTTATAAAATTTATTTTATAAAATAATTGTGATTTTTTTAAGGAATACCATTTTGTGCATGTAATACTTATTAGCTGGTGTGAGTTGCAGCCCCAATAAACGTCTTCCACCCGCAGCCGTCTCCTCCTGGAAGTGGAATGCCGGGAGGAGCGGGGGGAATGGGCAGCGGAGGAGCGACTGAGGCTCTCAATGCTCCACTTCGACTCTCCTACCACGGATCCACTCATTACAACTCTGGTTTGCGACTTTTCTCTTGGCTTTCTTTTCATCCTTTCCTTTGACTTACTGTCTCGATCTTCATCGCTTTCTCTTTTTCAATTTCTCGTACTTTCTCTCACATCTGAATCTGCTCTATTTACCAAGCTTACGCGAGGTTAAGCTATGTCCTCATTAACAAGAGGAGTTCTGGACATGCAGAGAATTGTTGCTGAAGAAAATGTGACTGCGTCACTTTAGAGGGAATCAATCGATCGTTATATGCCGTATAAAGGTTACAGGTTATATCTTTGCAGTCGTGGATCCCTTCAGTGCCACGGTCGGAGTTGGTCTCGGCCTCCCTGGACTCGAGCCAGGCCTTGCTGACCGACAACTCTTAGCTGATGTCGGATTCATATTTTCACTTCACATTAAATGCTTAATTATTTAATGTTTTAGCACATTAAATGCTTAATTATTTAATGTTTTAGCATATTAATTGCTTAATTATTTAATGTTTTAGTTGTAAACTTTTTTAACGGCAACTTTTAATTAAAAAATTCAAGCATTTTTTTCTTTATCACTCTTAAAAGGTGGAGCTATGCAGGCGACAAATGCGTGTGATGATTGCAGGCAATGCGGCAGTCTGATATGATAGAGATCGAGCAGGCGATGCTCAGTGATAAGATGAAGATGACTGATTGGCAGAGGACCGAGGAAGACATCAAAGATCAGGTATGACGAGACATTTATAACAGGAAAACAACCGTTTCGTTGTCAGTGTTATCGAGGATAAAAAGGTGAAAGAAGCTTAATTAATTGGTGTCCTTGTAGGTTGCTCGCGAATCTTATCTCGAGTATGTCCGAAATCTCGAGCAGAAGACGGAGGCTCCGCATAATCAGGTTAATCTGAATGCTTTTCAAGCCGCGCAGAAATAAAAAGGTCTTTTCTGCCGAAGGGCTACTGTGGGGAAGTGTAAGACTGACCCTATCAATTTACGGCATTCGAATGGTCGTCTTTTTCTATGATTGACAAGCACAGCTTTTCAATTGTATTCCCAGCATATGGAAATATGATGTGAACATTGACCTCTTGTATGCAGAGTTCTTCTGCCTCCCGCCGTTCCTCCCTCGGCCCTTCCTCTTCTGCTTCTCACCAATTCCCTCGTTCCACTTCGAGCACTTCCGTCCACTCCACGCCGCATTCCGCGCACCCCGAAGGTTCGTGGAATGGTTGAGTGGCTCTCATTTCACTTGGCTGTAGAAGACACCTGCATCCTAGCCACTTGCAGACCAGCCATGCGGCTCTCGTTCTTCTCCCTCCACTGAACTGCCTCCCTCCAGTCGCTTCTCTCCCAAACCAAGCACCTCTAGCCAGAAGAGAGAAGAAGATGCCATGGCTGGTGGCGGACTCTACGAAGAACTTCTCGCTGCCGGAGGTTACTCCATTCACTTTTATTGGCAGTTAAAAAGGTTTTAGTTCAAAACTGCCTTGGAATTCAAGCCACCACATCAATCGAGTTACTTATCATTCCTGCGTAAGAAGTTCACTTTACATAAAGAGATGGTGCTGAATATGGGTCAGCAGCTGCGTGATGCTGTAATAAATTCAGATATGAAATTTATGGCGCTAATTAAAGCGAATCTTCGGGCAGCTCAGTTGTATTTATTAGAAAATTGTTTTGGTTGATTTTAAAGGAAATATAATGCGGAATGTCTGGTACTGTCTGCCAATAATGCTACGTCTCTTCACAAGCATGTTTAATAATTATTGTTGCAAGACTGTTGACTTATGTTAGATATTTCGTCAATTCGGCTCTAATTTTTTTTTGGTTATATCAGTTCTTTGATGTTATATCCTTCTACTATGATATCCTAATTCCTAATGATGTTGTTGTTCAGTGTACACGGAATGGGCGGATGACGATGCTCAGCTGGCCGAGGCCCTCCTTCTCTCCCAGCAGAGTTACCTCTCCGACATCCAGCAGAGACGCGACCCCGCTGACAGTGCCGGCTCCAGCAAACATCATTGACCTAGTCCGTTCCTTCCTAACGTCTTCCTTCGCTATATCTCACTCTATTTCTCCTTAGGACCCATTGTAAGTTCTCTCCCTCTCTCTTCCTTTTCGTAAAGGGTGCCTTCCTGTTCTGGGTTTAGGATGCAAACGGAGTTAGTAGTTGATCTTTAGCTCGCTCAAGAGGCTACTCCTCCAATCCAGAATGCCTAAAGTTGCCCTTGGCCAAAATTTGGGATAAAAATAGCACGTCTCTGCTGATATCTATATAAAATTCTTTCCGTTATTATTTGCTGATATCCAACTAGCTTATTTCTTGAAGGGATATAATATGTGCCACGAGTTAATGCTGATATTGATTTTGGCTATAAGGAATTCAGGCAAGGAACCATTTTACTTATTTATTCTTATTGGTGGCTGTGAAAATTTTGATGAAATAGGTTCCATTTTCTCCTCTAAATTCTTGGATTTTTCTATAAGTAAAGTTTTGAAGGTTCCTTCGATCAGTACAACCATTTAAGCCCAAGATGTATGTCTCCTTTTCGTGGTATTGCAATGGCTGTCTCCATGTTTATCTTTACATCCTTACTAGCTCTCCTTTTCTACTCAGTGAAGTGAAGTGAATCAGCCTTGACGGATTATTCTCTCGCCAATGTCATTCTCCCTTCTTCCTTGCATATTCACTAGCATTAGAAGCAAAAGAAAATACAAAATTCATCAACAGATTTATTCTTCTTTTTCCCGGCTGATATTGAGATATTTCTTTTCCTGGTATCCAGACTGAAAGTGTAGTTTTGGTGCTTCCATTATAACCACCCATTGGGTTTTCCTAGTCCTATTCTCTCGCTTCGGTATTGTGTTTTTATCGATTTCAAATATTGTCTTTATGGATATAAATATTAAAATGACAAATGGTCACATACGATGAAAATTACGGCCGAGAAAAGACGGATTCCTAAGGATGCATACAAGCGTCAAGTTTACAGTGAAACTCGAGTTTTTTTGTGCCTGTCGAAGAAGAGATGGACCAAAAGTTGTTGTTCTTGAAGCCACCGACTAATTGAGAGAAAGATAAGATGACTCAGTATGATGAATCAGAGGAGACCAGCCTGAGTGTAATCGTATAGCAGAGGGCGATCTGGTCACCCTTTGTTGTTCCGATCACACCCAGAACACCAGAAGTGCTTTTTGTATCTCTTCTTATTCCTGTATCGCCTCCAAGATTCTCATTCGCAAATTATCTCTCTCTCTCTCTCTCTCTCTCTCTCTCTCTCTGATTCTCTCTCTATCTCTGGTTCTCACTCTCTCGCTCGCACTCTCTCTCTCTTACATTTTCCCGATTACGTCTGCAACTATTGCCCAATCTCCCCTTATTTTAGTCGCGATACTTCTCTTCTTTTCTAACTGTTCAGGCTCCATTCTTAATGCATTTATCAACAATGTAAATATTTTCTGATTATTCCAAGATTGCTTTCTATTGTATGACCTTGAAAACTATCAGGATGGATGCAGTCTCGTAATCAAATGATTGTTATTCTTTGTTCCAGAAGGACTTTGCATATCGAGCTCATGTTTTTTCTTTAAATCATTTTATTCCCTCATACGAATGTTCTGCTATGTAGTTCTTCCTGAGTTCGATTTTTCCTTTCGTTGGCATTATGAATTACCTCTCTCTCTCCCTCTCTCTTTCTCTCTGTCTCTCTCTTCTCTGCTTTGTATCTGCTCTTTATTCTCTTTCTACACTCTCATTCTTCTCTCCTCTCGTGATATTTTCAATCTCTGAATAGAAGATATTCCACATGGCAGAGACAGGAATAGCGAGGCTGCAATTTCCTTCCTCTTATTTTCCTCTCCCACCAACACCTTCTTTCTACCAAGCCTGATGTAAGTTTTTTTAAGCAGACGGTGATCGGATCCATCAGTTTCTAAGAGAAATTTGTCATTTACATCTCAGTGCCCGTAGTGTCATCCTCTCGCTATCCTCGATCATCCATCGGTTGCTCTCCAATATTCTCTCGCTCTCTCCCCCCCTGTCCTCTCTCCCCTCCTCTGTCGCTCTCTCTCCCCCCTGTTCTCTCTCCCCTCCTCTCTCGCTCTCTCTCCCTCCCCCTGTCCTCTCTCCCCATCTCTCGCTCTCTCTCCCCCCTGTCCTCTCTCCCCTCCTCTCTCGCTCTCTCTTCCCCCTGATCTTATGCTCTCTTCGTAAGCTGACGGATGCGATTTTAACATGCTGTTGCTAGTTGCTCCTCGCTTGATTCTCTAGCAGAGAGAAGACGTTGTTCAGTCTCACCCGGAATTATCTAGCTTTCGCATATTTTAAAGAGCGAATACGTTTGTATACATGTATTCAGTTCTTAAAAAGTTATTCAGTCTTTTGTTAGTGCTTGAAACGATGCGCAAAAATAGACTGTTCTTTTTGTGAACCAAATTTCCTTTAACGGATAGAGCGCATAAGTTGTAATGAGTTATGAACGTCGACTCCACGTTGTTAGGAGTTGGTTGTCAAAATAGGGGGGAGGGAACCTTTTGATACATCCCTTATCAATAGCACCCTGTCTCTCTCTCTCTCTCGCTATCTCGCTCGCTCTCTCTATCTCTCTCTCTGTCTCTCTGTCTCTCTCGCTCTCGCTCTCTCTCTCTCTCTCTCGCGCTCTCTCTCGCTCTCTCTCTGTCTCTCTCGTTCTTTCTCCGATCCGTTTACCTCTCTCCCTCTTGTTCTCAAATATCACCTCTAGCTACTCCGTATATCTGTTAGCCTCGTATATTACTTAGGTTTCAAAGGTGTGCTCCTTTGACCGAGTTGCACTTCCTTTTCAGTCCCCCGCCCACTTATGGTGCTTAACAAACGATTCCTTGGCTCATTGAATGTATTAACAACAACCTTTGATGCCCTAAAGGAGTAGAAGGGGTGTGCCTGCCTACACAGTTGATCAGCATGGACGGATGAAATGAGGAGAGATCAAGAAGAAATATGATGGTTGTGAATGAAGAACAGAAATGGAGATATAGTTGGCAAAGAACAGAAAGAGAGAGACAGAAAAAGAGAGAGAGATAGAGAGAGGGAAAGAAGAGGGAGGTTGACAGAGAAGAGAGAGAGAGAGAGAGATTGAGGGAGAAAGGGAAGGATATATTGGTTAGATATAAGGGAGCATATCTTCGCCCTTACACTTTTACCAGATAGCCAAGCCGGTCGAGTAAGACGACACGCGTCATTTGTTTGCCGCACTCTAACTTCGTTTCGATGGGAAACGTAGACTGGAGAAGCGAACAGTCGGGGGGGGGGGAGAGAGAGAGAGAGAGAGAGAGAGAGAGAGAGAGAGAGAGAAAGTCTTTATAGAGATCTTCCAGAATGTTGTGAAAGTCTAACCTACTGTCAGTCTGGCTAACCCAAGATCAGTTTTTGTTTTTCAACCTTCTCCTCTTTCTTACATCTTGTTGGTTGTTGTCTTCTCTGTGCAGACGACCAAGCCACGCCATCCGAAGTGCCACTATGCATCCATCATATTGTAGTCGCCCTTTCGGCCACTTTGCTTCTTTGCCTTTCTCTTTCTTCTCTTCTTTATCTCTCTCTCTCTCTCTCTCTCTCTCTCTCTTTCTCTCTCTCCTCACCTTTCTACGTCATCAGGAAAGGCGCACATGGTCGGCGGCACTGCACTAAAGGCTTACTCAGAAGAGATCAGAGAAGCAGAAGAGCTAGAAGAAAAATGGGAATGCAAAGAAGAATCGGAAGAGGAGAGAGAAGGGAAGAGAAGTGAGTCAGAGAGTCAGAGAAAGTAGGGAGAGGAGAATTCGAGAGATCAGAAGCTTCTTCCGTCGGCGTCGTATTCTCCTTAAGCATCTCTTGCTCTCTCCATCACTTTTCCTCTAACTCTATCACTATAGAGGAAGTTGAATTTGTATGCAAAGTGAGTTCCCCCTCTTTTGCTCTCTCTCTCTCTCTCTCTCTCTCTCTCTCTCTCTCTTACTCTATCTCTCTCTCTCTTACTCTATCTCTCTCTCTCTCTTACTCTATCTCTCTCTCTTTCCACAACAGCTAATTGTGAGACTAAAAGAAGAAGCCCGAAATAGGTTAGTCCGTTGTTCTCTGCAGCTGCTACTGCCTTGTTGCTCCTCCTGGATTCCTCTGCAAGAGTCTACTTCAGTCCTCTTTTACTGCTTATCTCTCTAGAAAGGAGATTCTTCTCACTTCCCTAATCAGTGTTTTCGGAATGACTTTGCCCGAAGCCGTGCTTTGTCTTTTTTTTTCTCTCTAAATACTTAAAAGGCTTTTTTAAAGAGCCATCTCTTTCCCTCTCTCTCTGTCTCTCTCACTCTCTCTCCCTCTTCTCTCTCGTTCTCTTTCTCTTTCTCTTTCTCCGTCACAATCCCTCGTCTTTGTCCCCTCTTTTCCCATCATTCACTCCGTCGTGTGCCATATTGTGTTTCACTGTTTTGTTATTCTGCTTCCGTCACAATTTTCTTCCACTGTTCTTGCTTATGCCATGCATCTGTAAATGAAAGACAGACATACTGGTCTTGTTGAACGATTTGTTCTTTGACACATTGTCTGGCAACGATGGAGAGAGAGAGAGAGAGAAGAGAGAAAGAGAGAGAGAGAGAGAAGAAGAGAGAAAGAGAGAGAGAGAGAGAGAGAAATGGAAAGAGATAAAGAAGGAGATAGAGAGAAAGAGAGATAAAGAGAACAAAATGAGAAACTAAGATAGTGGGAGAGGGAGAGTTTATTAGAGACATAGCTGATGAATAGGAAGACCTTCATGTCTGATGGACAAATGGAAGGGACTGGACGTGGACGGTTTCAATTATGAATGCAGTTCACGGAGCTATTTGAGTGCAGTCTATGACTCACGTCTATTCTCTCTCCACGTCTCTGTATGTCCTCTCTCCTTTCTCACTTTCTCGCTCTCTCTCCTCTCTCCTCTCTCCCTGTCTCTCTCTCACGCTCTCTGTCTCCTGTCTCTCACTCACTCACTCTCCCTATCTCTCTCTCTTTGTCTCTCTCTCTTTCTCTCCGTCACGTCCTGTTTCTTTTGTCCCTCTTCACTTCTTGATTTTTGCCAGAGAATCCGAACATAAGTCAACGAATGGTTCGGTCTACCGGAGAAAATGATTGAATGCCCAGAGATACGTACATCTAATGAAAGGTTGCAAGATATTTCCAGAAAAGATAATGAAGGAGAAATGAGAGAAAGCGTAGTCTGGCTGCCCTTTCTAATCTACAATTTGTTTGGAGAGATCTCTTTGATGCATGGATGAGTAGAAGACTTCTTGGCTTTGGGAGGGGCATTCCTGGAATGAATCTTCTTCCCCTGACTCTTCTTCCTTCTCTGAAATGTAAAGCATCTCAACTCCATATAAACGTGCATTTTGCAACCTTGATCTTTCATATCTCGACTCGTTATCACATAATGAACTTGAATTCATGACTGCTTCATCTTTGTCGTTTCATATTCTTAATTATTGAATATTTGCTGTGCGTTGTTATCACAACCATCAAATTAATATGTCTCGACGTATGGCGGAAGGAAAGCACCACAAACGAGAGAGAAAGAGAGAGAGAGAGAGAGAGAGAGAAAGAGAATGTTCGTATACAGTTTCACTCTTCTGCAGACCAGTCTATCGAATGGACAAAAGAGGAGAGCGCGTTGTTCCTAGGAGGTCCACTCAAAAAGAAGCTGCTCTTCTTCATCTTGTGCTCTTTCGCTTCCTCTTCATTTCCCGGAATCTATTCGGCGCTGAAATGATGAGGAAGAGATGCGCATGCACGTGGAATACTTGTGGGATCTAGAGAGAGGCACAAAGAGAGAGAGAGAGAGAGAGAGAGAGAGAGAGAGAGAATAGAGGAAGAGAATAGAGAAAGAAAAAAAGGCGGAAATGACTTAGAGGAGGAGAGTAATGGTAAGAACGGAGGATGAGGGCACTCTTCCTTCTTCTATTTTTGACCTTTTCATGACACTCCGTTCTTCCTCGATGCCCTTTGTGGCCGTTATCTCTTCCCACTTGATCTCATTATCTCTCTATTCCTCTTCTCTGCCAATCTCTCTCTCTCTCCTCCCCTTCTTTCTAGTTTTTAGACATTAAACTGTAGATACTTGAATTTATCAGTTGTGTATAGTCCTGTTCTTTGAAGAACATCGTGCCTTCTAATCTTGTCCTTCCCTGACAACGTCAGCGCCTTCGCAATGAAGGATAACGAGCTCGAAATGTCCGCTGTTTTACGAAACTGTCTATTTTGAGCGAGGAACTACGAATTTTAGAGCACTCTCTTGCCTATGCCAAGGAGAATGGATGGAGAGAGATTAGCTGCAGAGCACAACAGTGGGGATGTGTAGTGAGGGAGATCGTCCAAGAATCATGAGAGAGAGAGAGAGTTAGAGAGAGAGATTGCGAGAGAGTTAGAGAGTCAAATAGTGAGAGAGCGACAGTTAGAAATAGTTAGAGAGAGAGAGAGAGAGAGCGAGCGAGAGCTAAAGGTTCGTCACTCTCTGCGTATGACTGTGTCCACCAATGTGCGTAAGCGTAGACACAACATTGGACGTGCCTTCCAATTCGAGTCTACTTCCTTTCCTTTTATCGTTCTGCCATTTCCTTCTCTAAGTTGTCATCCACCAAACACATCATTTCTTGGCCCTCTCCTGTCTTCTCCGAATGACGTCCACTGTCCATTCTGATGCTGCTTTGTACTTTAAAAATCAAGCTCTGTTCCGTCTACGTCTACTGCTCTTTTGTTGTTGTTTCTTGTGCACCTCTCTCTCTCTCTTTCTTTCTCTCTCTCTCTCTCTCTCTCTCTCACCTCTCTGCAACCTGCAATTTGTGCACGCACTCCCCCCAGACAGGGAGCAACACGGAACGCGGGCAGTTGGTTTGTTTGCCGTTCATTCTCGCATTAATCAAACGAGAAGCTTCCGCTCTCCTCGCGGGCCGTTTCACTGTTATTTAATTTATATCTTTTTCTATCTGTATATCCTCCTATCATTAAGCAGAAAAAGGCACACTATTGTTCCTACTCAATCACCTCATAGTCAGAAAGATTGCCGTCCATTCTTAGCGATTCAGATGCATTTTGTATAATTTTTCCTCTTTGAGCTTCCTCCCTGTTTCGCCGTCTCTCGTTCACTCTCTTCCTCTCTTTTTCTCTAGCTCTCGCTCTCACATCTTACCTTATCATCACTGGATTTTCATTGAGAAGCGCCTATTAGCCGCCCACTCCTCTGAGAACCCAGTGATTTGTCAGCAGATGACAGCTTTTGAAGTGATAAAGAGTTCCCTTCCCCTCTTACCATTAGCTTTCCGTTAATCTTTCACCATCTCTTGTTCTCTGCCTGAGTTCTCCTTTAAAACAGGGAGAATGAGCGGTGTTCAAATGGGGCCCGGAGAAGCTTGAGAAAACAATGAGCATTTGCTGATGAAACTGATAAAAATGCGATCCTCTAGAATTATTGCTACTCGTATTTGGAATTCGCCACTTCTCTCTCTCTCACACTCTCTCTCCATCCCCCCATTCTCACTCGGACTCTTTCTCTGTCTCGCCAAATATCCGATCTCTTTGCTCTGACTACTATTCTCTCTCGCTCTCTCTCTCTCTCTCTCTCTCTCTCTCTCTCTCTCTCTCTCTGTATGTCTCCCCCTCTCTACCTCCCTAGAATCATTCTCTCTCATGTCTCTCACCATCCTCTTACCATTCTACTGCTACTAAATAGGCAGGTTGTTTGAGAATCGTGGGTGCCATTCTCACACTTTCTCTCTTTTAGCTTCCTCATCTTTCCAGTAGTTGCTATGTGAACAAAAACTCAACGCCCATAAAAAGGTGAAAGTCTGTTTCCTCATTATGGACCCCTTCTCTTCTTCTTCTTCTCTTTCTTTTTCACCTGTTATCTCTCTCTCTCTCTCTCTCTCTTCCTCTCTACCCCTGTGGTCGCGCCCCTAACCCTACGATCCCAATCTACGGAAGAAGATGAGTACGTAAGAGCCGGGCAGGGCCACGGCTGCCCAGTGAACCGGGCACATCATCAGAGAGCCGTTGTCCGATAGCCAGAGCAGGCAGATGAGAAATGCCTTACAATGCTCTCGTTCCCTCTCATTCTTCTCTATCTCGGTCTGTCGGCCTCTCTTTCTCTTCCTTTGTCTATTTCTCTCTCTCTGACTCTTCAAATCCATGCGTTCAAATCCATAAAGTAGCCATGCGTTGTAGAAGGGCAGATGTTGACTAACCCTCTTAATTTTGCATCTGTGAGTGATTGCTGAAGAGTCGTTCCATCTTCTCAAGTGTACGTTGTTCAAGCTTTTGCACTCTTTATTCCAAGGAGAGAGCAGAGCGAAAGAGAAAAATAGAGAGATGGAGAGAAAAAGAGAGAGAGAGAAACAGAGAGAAAGAAAGACAAAGAATCGCGATATGAATGAAGCTCCCCTCACGTGATGTCCTTCTATTAGCAGTTCTACATGCTCCATGACCTTCGCATCTTCTCTTGACCCTCAACGATGTCACTCGATCACTTTTCTTGAATGGTTCTCAGACTCTCTCTCCCCTCGTCGATTCTTCTCGCCACCTCTCCTTTCCCTTGGTCATTCGAACGGAAGCGTGCGATGAGCGTGGGTCCCGCCGCTCTTTGCCTGCCCACCCGAGTACGGTAGATGCTGCTCTACCTCACAATCGGCATTCTCTTCACGTACACACTACTACTTATCGCATTCTTCATGGGATGGTGCACTCTCATCCCGACCAAGTTAGACTGGAGAGAGAACGAGAGAGTGAGAGAGTGAGAGAAAGAGAGTGTGAGAGAGAGAGAGAGTGTCCTTGTCAGATTAGCCGCTCTAAAAATATTTTGGTAGACGATTTCAAATATCTAAAAAAAATATAGTAGCTTCAAATAAATATAGTGAGGAGAATGTTTGAATTATTGAGCAAGTAATAAAGTCGACAACTATAGAAAAATGAACTCTCTCCGTGTTGAGATGCCACCCTCGGAAGGGGATTCCCTTCTCTTCTGTTCGCTCCCCTCGTCGCAACACAAAGTTCATCGAGATCAGCGCCGTCTCCGCCAGGTCTGCTACAGTACCCTCCATGAGATGGCTACCGTAATCCTTGCTCCAATTCCTTACTCTGATATGATTACAGTCATTCGGCCGAGTCCCTCCGCCACATTCTGCCGCAGCGAAAGTTCTCTCGAGCCATGAAGAAGCACTCGCTGACCATTCCTCCCCCCGTGCGGCCGAACGACTATCTACATCCCAAGTATTCCCTCCCTCCTGTATCAATCGACGCCGCCACCCAGGTTGGAGGGGGATAAGAGAGAGAGAGAAAGAGAGAGAGAGAGAAAGAGAGAGAGAGAGAGAAAGAGAGAGAGAAAGAGATGGGGAGAAAGAGAGATGGAAAGAAAGAGAATGAAAGATAGAGTACTGCTATTATGTTGAAACAATGAAATGAAATGAAATGTCGATTTTCAGTGGCAATTCGAGTGCCTTCTGCGGTCAAAAGCCGCCCGCGACCTTGCGAAGAAGAACGCTTGTCAAAGAGAGCAGACCGGGTCGGAGGAGTCACTCCCCCCGGGTGTCCCCGACATCCGAATCTCTGTGCCCCCTCGTCCGATAAATGACATCTTCGTCGTCTAACTTCCACCTTTTATCACACTCATCTTTGCTTTCCCCTCATGCCAATTACCCGCATACTTTTCTACCAGTTGTGTTGTTTTCTTTCACACTCGGGCTTTCAATCACATCAGTTATATCTCCACCATTTTTGTTTAAATCACGCTATTAACTAGCTTTTATATGTGATGTATTTTCTCGTCGCCTATTGCGGGTAATATTCCCCACGAAAACACAGCAGTTTTCATCGAGTAGGAACTACAGTTTGCCTCCCCTCCTTATAGCCTTTGCACCGAAACAGGTAAGCACTCACAAATCTGTTATTCGTGTACTCCACACTTCTTTAGCAATATTTACACGGAAAGGCTCAAAATAAAATATATAAACACTTTTTTTGGAGAAGCAATACAAGATCACCAAACGAAAAGATTGCCACCTGCAGGAATCGAACCTGCGACCTTCGCTTTACGAGAGCGACGCTCTGCCCCTAAGCCAAGGTGGCACGCCAAAGATTTCAAAGCACTCGCTGTTGCTCTAGCAGTAAATCACAGTAATCATGATTGAAAGCAATGCCAGACTGATGGAACAAAGGATCAATCTATAAAATAAAATGAGGGCAATCGTTGGCGAAGCGTGGAGACAACAATTACAGACTAAATTATCCTAAGTTTGCTATTTTGTTAACATAATACAAAATACTATATATAACTAGGTTAGATCAAGCTGGAAGCCATAAGTCTGCTGCAAGATTGCGGACCATTGCAGCAAGGTCAGGAGGAAGGGAAATGGGAAGACGGCCGGGGAAAGGGTCGGGAGAGAGCCGTGCGGCAACGATGGAAGTGGAGAAAAGGGAAAGCTCACCAGGAGAAGGAGTTCGTGTAGGACGTTCTATTGGTGCCAGTGCCAGTGGTTCCGCTTCTCCTTCTCCCCCCGCCTCAGGCACTCCGTTGCCTTCTTCCTGCTCTGCTGAGGTGACTGAGACGGAGATTCGCTCGGAGGAGCCAGGCCTGGTCAAGTCAGACTCCTCGTCTATGATTACCACTTCATCGTCGACTTCCATGAGCACATCCTGCAGAGAAGAAAGCGGATCAAAGGATAATAGATAATGTTTGTCAAATCACATAGAAATGTCATAACGAAGAACAGAGTGTACCTGGTGAAACCGTTGAGGTGGTAATTCCTTCCGCTTGTCAGCTCTTCTGGCGCAAAAGGAGCTAGCTGGCCGATCGTTGGAAGTGGTCTTCTTCCGAGTGGTGGATGGTTGAACGGGAAGTCTTGGCCATGCCCGATCTGGTCTCTTCCCTTCTTTCTTCTTCTTCGGAATGGCAAAGGCTGTTGGGTCACGCTCTCGAGTCGTCACAAATGGCCGTCGACTTTGAACAGGAGCCATTACTTTAAATGCAAAAAATATCCCTCACATGAACGTGAATTTTTTTAAATAAAATTATAGTCGGGTAGGCAGTTTGTAAAGTTCATCTCGTTCATCTGTTGTAATGTTCATCTTATAAATTTCAATAGAAAACACCTTATTGTAAAGTTCATCTTGCCCTAAAGATGAACAAGATGTACAGATGGCAGTTTGTAAAGTTCAGCTTGTATCAATATCATTTGAATACTTTAAAAGGACTTATATGGAACTGCAATTAAGACAGAAGTCCTTTCGAAGAAATGAGCAATTATCTTCCTTTTTCCAGTGATTGAGTTGCATGCAACTTCATTTTTTTATGGTACTAAATTCATTTATTGGCAGTCTTGAACAGAATGGTACAGTAAGACAGATAAAAGATCTTTCGAAAAGGTGACAATGACGTAGATCGAAAGATCATAAAGGCAGGTGGAATGAAGAAAACCTTGATCCTCGATGAGGTTTTATAAAATCGATGGATACACAAAATAGCAGTTAAACTAGAATGGAGGAGGGCTTTACCAGGATGGCTAATGTTCCTGTTGCAAATAAAGAAAGAATGACGACTAACGCCGGCAAGAGGGGACAGAGGTAATGCGGAAGTCTATAGGGACGATGCGCGAGGCACCCTTCACTCGATCCTCGCGGATCCTGCGGAGATGTCGCAGGCAAGGAAGCACACTCTGAGAGAGAGAGAGAGACAGAGATGAGAGATTGAGAGAGAGATAGTGTGTGTAAGAGAGAGAGAGAGAAAGATAGCAGTGAGAAAGGGTAAGAAAAACAGCCTAAATATATCCCAGAGTTTGCCATTGTATCTTCCTTGATAAGTTGTATTTTTTCTCATCAAATATATCCAAACGAATTGTAAAATACATAATAAGTAAACAAATATATTCTGAAAAGCACGGTTCCCATCAGCACCCAAAAGACTAGTTATAGATGTTATAAAATTCGCCAACAGTAAGAAAAAATTGTGTACCATAGGTGCATAGTTTTTTTTTTTTTTAATTATTTACATATAATTTTAAGGCACATAAAATTTTTCTAACCCGGACATTCTTCTTTGTTTTATCAGGCATCGCTTCTCGAAGCTCTGTTTCCAAGATCGAGATTGTGGAAGAGTCCGAGCCCTAGAAAGATGGTTAAAAAAAAGCAAAATCGAGGCAAATACAAATGGCAACTTAGAAAATGTTACCGGTTACTTTTATGCTTATTTCGACAAATCGCGTTTATATTAATCCAAAAAGTTTTGGGTCAGAAGTTGATACCATTACGAATACTTCAAAACAGCTAACAGTCTCTCTCTCTCGCGCTCTCTTTTCTCTCGTTTTCTCTCTCTTCTCAAGTACCTGTTCTCTCCATCGGATGACCAAGTCCTTCTCTTTGGGACCCAGTCTCTGCATTGGCTGCAGCAGCAACGAGTGCTTCCGAAGGAGGAGCTCGCTAATCTTATCGATAACCTTAAATGACAAGGATAATCATGAATGAACCATTCATTATAAGCACCTTAAACTAACAGCAGAGATGGAGAACTAGGCAGCATCAGAGACAGAGGAGAGAGAGAGAGAGAGAGAGAGGAGAGAGAGAGAGAGAGAGAGAGAGAGAGAGAGAGAAAGGCTAGTCTGAAAACCTCCAATAAACAAAAATTCGCAGTTCCTAGAATTTCTTAAACAGAAAGTGTGGTAAAATAGAGGAGTGCTTGACAGACTTCGTTGACTTCCCTCGCGAGCAGCCGATTCCTCATGTAGCCAGGAACTTCTTTCAACTCTTCCTCAGTCACTCGGCGGATTCCATCGCTTTCCTGAAAATGGCTTTTGCAGTCATTTTTTAAAAGGAAATTTAGTCACAATTGAAAAAAACTTCGTAACAGTATTTCAAGAAAGCGGTTATTGGATCTTCACGATTGTCAAGATCCTAGTGCTGAGTTACAATTAGCTATTTCATCGTTCACGTGTTAAAGGTTGGAAAGTACGACCTCCTCTTCCTTCGCCATTTCCATCTCTTGACCGGGAACGGTCTCTTGCCTTTTCGGCTGAACAACATCGCTCTTCTTATGTCGCTTAAAGAAACAAAAACGTTACCACAGGAAATAGCCAAACTCGCTCCAGAACATACTGTTATCATAAATGTGTACACGTGCAACTATGAAACCATTTCCTCAACAGTACTGGACTACAAGACGAGACAAGTGACGTCCTTAAAGATGCCCCAGTAGAATTCGAAAAAAAAAACAATTTCTCAGTCCCTCCAAGACCAACCCTCTAAGAATATCACTCTTTCGATTCTCTTCAAAGTATTCCGCACCTCTAGGAAAGCAGCTGCCTGCCTGTATAAGTCATCGGTAGTTTGATCCTCTTCCAAGTGGTTCTCCAGCAGTTCAAATTCTGCTAAGCTATTCGTTAGCTCGGATATTTTCCCGTCCAACAACCTCGGCAACGCTTCTTGGTCCTTAAGAGAATTATCCGACTATTTCCAATATTTCGAAGAGGATATATCTGTGAGCAAGCTGATAAGAGAGAAAACTTACTGGGGGAGAAATGCAACCACAAGCTTCAATCTTGTCCAGAATGTGCTGGCGGTGCACCTCGATTGCCAAGAGAGCGCGGCGGTCAGCGGATCTTTCCATCCTGAAGAAGAGCACCACAAGAAAATCATAACAGAAAAAAAAGCATTAGCGCCACAGAGCTTTAATCCAGCGTGCCGTCCAGAAAACTTGCCGCGTACCTAAACTTGAATAGAACGAAAACAGTAGTAATTTGAGTACTGTAGAGCACATGTAGTTCCATCGGTCAACTAGTCGTGAACACGTAAATCCCGACACATTTTGTGGAATTAAATGGTACATGCGGTCTTCTTTTTCCATTGTCTTTGTTGTCATTGACCTATATCTTGCACTGCCGTTGAACCATTTACTGTTTTGTAGCTAAACGGTGTAGATAACAACCATAAATCTCTTATGAATTTTTTCGTGCGCGGATTTGGTAAAAGAGTTACCGTTTTGAGAAAAAAAAAGCTGTGTGTTAAACATGTTTTTTTTCCTTTCAGGTGATTCAACTGAGAGTCCTATCGTAATCATGCTGCGAGTTGTTTCTGTAAGTTTTCTTCCTTTCACTTAGTAGAACTTGCTAGTTATAAATATGATCTAAATACACTGAATACCTTTTCAGAGATCCGCGAAGAGCACCAGGCTGCAGTCCACGACGGCTCCCGCGCAGCCCCCCGTTCCCCCTCCTTCCAGGTATCACTTCTACCTTATTTTTACTGCATTTATTTTCTTTGTATAATGATATACTTGATCATATTTGACAAATGGTTGTTTAATGTCATCCGTATGGAGAGATTTTATCAAAATATTTCGACGAAATATATACTGATGTTTACAGATTGTTTGTTTTGCAGAAAGCCTGGTGGCGGTGTCGGCAAGGCCGTTTTCTTCACTATGGCGGCTGCGGCGACGACCACGGGGGGCGCCGTTGGCTACGCGTATGTTGACCCCGAGTTCCGCAAGAAGGTAAGCCAGCGGCTGTAGTGGTGATGGCCGAGCAAGGAATGATCTTACTTCTTCTTCTCGCAAGCGTCGTAGGCAGAATAAGAATTTAGTTTCTTGTGCCATGAAGAGTTTTTTCCTTTAGTGTTTCAACGAATCCCTTAGAACCCAAATATGACCTTCTCCATTCATATTCATTTCAGCTTGTTTAGATTGAAATAACCGTGCCGAATTCTAAGCCCTTCCTTGAGAAGGTTCTTGGAGACAGCTCATTCGAGTCAGTGTTCTATTCTACTTCTTTCATTCTCTCTCTCATGATTGTTGCATTTGAACGATTTCTTGTTTCTTTGCAGAAAGACGAAGTCTCAGATTTCGGATGCCAAGGACAAAATCATGGAAGCGATTCCCAAGAAGAAGGTACAGTCAAGATTCCTTGACGGAAAAATTCCAGCTCTTATTTTGCTGAGAAGGAGTTGTTTTGTGAGGGAAGGATTTTACTGTCCTTTCTCCTTGACTCCTTGATTATTCCCTTCCCTGGCAGGATCAGCTGCTCCCTCCACTGCCCATCGACCGCCTCCCTCCAATCGAGAAGAAGAAAGCCTCCGTCCATGTTGACCCCGTTGATCTCCGCCAGCCCAAGTCTGGCCAGCTGAACGAAGATAACTTGGCTCCCGAGCAAGTGGCCAAGAAGAATTCTCGTCAGTCGAATATTCCTCATTTCTTTTTCACTAGGAACGTCTTTCTGTCTTTTTTCTGTGCTTTCCGATTTGAGTGATTTGCAAAGTTGCAGATTTAATAGGACTTTCTCGTAAGTATATGCCACAGAAGAAATTTATCAAGGCATACTTCAATCAAGGCATCAAGGCAGTCAACTTAGTTAACTAATTTCTATGTCTTAAGAAATGGAGGAAAGTCTGCTGGCCGCGATCTCATCGGCGGAGAAGGAAGTGAAGAGGGCGACGGATGCGAAGATGAAGACAATCCAAGCAGTCAGGGAACACGCCGCGCTCCTCAAGCACACTGTCAGCTCTTTCCGCTCTCTCCTGTTCTTTTCTCTTTCCTTTCGTTTTAAGCTACAGTTGTCTTTGAACAACCTCATTGAAGTATTTCATGATAAATACGAAATCATTCAACTGTTTCACCTTTTGCTTCTCTACGGTTTGTGGTTTGCCTGGCAACTAAAGTTAATATTTGTCCATACAAATTTAAGGATGATTTGTGCAGGTTGATGCGGGGAAGAGCGGAGACTGGGAGGCGGTGACTGCGGCGTTGAGCGAGGCGGAGAAGCAGGCGCAGAAGGACGCGCGTGTCGAGGTCGATGGCCGCAACTTCATCCACAACTTGCGCAAGGTGCTGTTGTCTCCTTCTCCCTTCACCACTCTTCTTGTTTCTTTCAATGCTGCCTCTGAATTATAACTCAGAGGTATTCTGAGATTGGATTGATTGCGTCTTCGAAGAAATTTTGTGCAAGAGGCTTCTCGATGTCGATTACATTGAGGAAGTAGTTTCGAATGTGATTTTTACGCGATCGAAGTCGCTTTTTGCTGTGGGAAGTCACGATTAGAACGGGAACGGGCACATATGTTATAAGTTTTCCACAAAGAAAAAGCTGTGATAAGAAGGTGAGATACGAGTAGTTTCTTTCGAAGACACTGAACCTAAAGCTGTGCTTCATTTCAGATTATTGCAGATGGAAAGGCCTCGAAAGCGACGGAATCAAATCCACTTCTTCTGAATGCAGCTGAGACGGCGAACAAACTCAGCCATCAGATGGATGAACTTAACCACTTGGTCAACAAGGTTGGAGATGCTTAGAATATATTCTCTGTCACTTTTATGGACAACTTCCGGTTTTACAGCATTTCACGCAGTTCCTAAAGTTGAATTAATTTGTCTTCTACAGGCTCGACGAGAAGCACAAGTCTTCACTCAGTACAGTGATCTCATTGACAGGAGCAGGGAACAGTTCGCAAGGGAGATGCAGGTGAGAGGAGAAGGAATGGAGGAGGGGGGGGGGGGGGGCGGGAGAACTTGGAAGTGCCACTCTTATTCGCTTCTTTCAGAGTTTTGTGAAGAAGTCGTTCAGAGAAGATTTATACGAACAGGAAAGTGTAATATTGTTTTTTAGGCGATTCTGCCGCACGTGGACGTGCACGCGAAGGGGAAGGAGCTGTCGGGAGATGAACTGAACGCGCTCATCGCTCACGCTCATCTCAGAGTCGATCAGCTGCGGAGACAACTCGTGGAACAACAGGCAAGTCAGCAGAAAGGGTCAATGGGAGCTCTGGGTATCAGGGAGACTTATTCTCAACGGGGTCTGCTCAGGTGCTCGAGGAGCAGAACATCGTCAAGGCCTTGGAGGAACAGAAGAAGGCGGACGAGGAAGCGGCGCGGCAGAGACTCGCGTTGGAGTTGAAGAAAGTTTCCGAGCAGCAGGAGGTCCATGTCGAGAGAGAGGTTGTTGCCACAGTTACTCTTCTATGTATCTGTAACTCAGTCTTCTCTCTCTCTCTCCTCTCTGCATATCTCTCTTTTCTCTCCTTTCTCTCTTTCCCTCCTCTCTGCTCTCCCTTTTCGCTGCTCCTTCTACCATGAGTTAATGATTTGAAGTAGTTTGCGCTGTATGAAAGCATACGACGTTGACGATGAGCATTGAAAGGTGTCTTCGAGTCGTTCTGCCTGGGAGTCCGAGACGGAGGAGAAGTTGCGACGCGCTTCAGCAGCGCATGCCGACCATCTCGAGCAGGTCATCCGCACACAGAGACAGCTCTTCGAGGTGGAACACAACCAGAAGGTCGAGGAGGTCAGGACACTTCTATACTACCGTAATCTTGGAGAAAGGAAGTCTCTATGATTGTAGGCCGTGTCGCGGGAGAGAGATCTGCACTCGCGGCACGTGGGAGTGGCCATCGGCCGCCTCGAGGGGATCGAAGCCGCGCTCTCCACGCGCGTCGCTCTCGTATGTTATTCTACTTCTTCTTCTTCTATTCACGAATACGGCTCAGTAATGTAATTAAAATAAAGATAGCTTCAAAACAGTAATTATGATCTTACCATTTGCTTCCTTGAAGGTCAATGTTTTTGTTGCTGTTTAGTTAACAAACAGATACTCTTGATAAGAAAAAAATGAATCTGGAAAAGTATTTTTAGGATGCGGAGAACCGGCGCTCGAAGCAGTTGTGGATCGCCTGCCACAACCTGATCGAGAGTGTCGTGAATGGCTGCCGCGCAGGCAAAGACATCGACGGAAGACGCGCACCCCTCGAAGGCCAGCTCAGCATTCTCAAGGAGGTCAGCCAACCCCCCCCCCCTCCTCAGTGAAAGTCCCCTTCTAAGGTGAACCCGGAGGACTCCTTCGTCCAGTCAGTCATTGCAAGCTTCCCCGAGCAAAGCATCCGCAGGGGAGTCTACACGCAGCAGGATCTTAAGAATCGCTTCGACAAGGTTGCTATTTTGTTTCTTTCCTATTCTTCTGTCTGCGGCTCTCTCTCTCCCTCTCCCATTTCTCTCACTTTTCCTCTTTCTCTCACTTTAGCTCTCTCTCTCTCTCTCTCCCTCTTTCTCTCACTTTTTCTCTATCTATCTCTAACCTTTCTTCTCTCTCTTCCTAATCCAGATGTACTCCACGGGCCGCCGTACCTCGGGAGTGGACGAGTCGGGCGGTTCAATCGGGACGTACGTCTGGTCCTTCGTGCGGTCACTCTTCCTACTCGACCTGCCCCGACGCTTCACTCCAGAAGACAAGATTGACCCGACCTCCATTGACAACGTTGAGGTTTGCATTGAGTCAAGTAGAGAAGATAATGGGGATAGAAGTGACAGAACAAATGAGAAAAGCTCCAAAATTAATTAGCTAATTGGTCGGTCATTCAATCGCTATTTAATGCAACTTAAGGTGCTGGCCCGCGCGGCGTGGTTCGTGGAGAGGGAGGATCTGGAAAGTGCAGCCCGCCTTCTCAGCCTCTTGGAGGGTCAGCCTCGGCTACTGGCCTCTGACTGGATTGCAGACACTCGCGCGCATCTCGAGACACGGTTCGGACTCATCATTTCCTTATTTTTTTCTAGCCTTCTTTTCAATGTAAAAGATCTAAGGCTACCCCTGTAGCTCAGTAGACGGACTCCTCTTTCTCTGCTCAGTCAGCAGGGAATTGCTATTTACCTGGTACTTCTTGCAATCATCGCATCGCAAAAGAAGATGCTAGAGGTGCTCTTCGTCTTCGTCTGCAGCACTATTTAAATGAACTCACTTTCAAACATTTATATGGGAGGGCTCCATGTGGTAGGGCTAAAATTGCTTATACCAAGTGCAATTTTGCGTCCAAACACCTCAAATTGTGTTGGCTGTCCACGCTGGTGAACGGCATGTTATTTCCTTTGTATTTGTTTTCCGGTGGTTTCACTTCTTCTTCTGCCCACAGCTTATTACGAAGGTGCTTTGCAGATTCCTGTCCCAGTTGCTGGTGGCCCACGCCGCCGTCCAGAGCATCCGATCAACTTACTAATTGTAAGTCATCCGTTCAATTTCTTATTCTCCGAGGCTCTCTTCGGTTCCTATTCAGTGACATGGTATTCTCTATCTGCAGCTTTTATCGGTTCGATTTGTGCCTCTTGAGCCACTTAGAAATTGAAGCGCGTAGTTAAACGGCCGTGGCTATCTTTTTTAACGCCTTTCGTGATTGATTCAAGTTTTTTTTCTTTTCGGTATTATCCAGAGATTATAATTTCTTTCTAGGTATTATCAGTAAATGGCAGTATTGTTGGTCTTCAATGTTATACTCGCCGGATTGTTCTTCTTAGCTCGGTTCTGTTCATTCTGTAGATAGTGAGAAATAAATATTGGTTGGGAATCGGAATCATCACAATTCTAAGAGGAAATTTTCATTCTGTCAGTTTCCTTGCCTGCTCTGTATGGGAACCCAATCGACAGCTTTATATGGGCTAATTGACGGAGGTGGTGGCGGGCTTCTTCTCACTCCTCTTGCTGCTTTCTTTCTATTTCCCCTTTCCGCTTTCCTGCTGAGTCTTCTGCTCTTTCTCTTCCTCCTTTTTCTCTTCTTCCTTTTTCCCTTCTCCCTTCTCCCTCTTCTCTCCATTCCCTCCTTCCGGCTCCGCTCCCTCCTTCCTTTCTTTCTCTGGCTTGTCTCTCGCCGTCTTCTCCTCATTCTCCTTCTCCTTCACTTTCCCTATCGCTTTCTGCGTCTTGTCCATTGGAAGCTCATCCTTCTGAAAATGAAGCAATTTGCCCTCATTTATGAGCGATCAAATTCTACTGAAAAATTTCATCCAGTCTCCGTTAGTCTAGAAGAGGGTGGATAATATAATGTAAAGAAAATAGACGAAACTCTCGAAGCGCACAGTCCTGAATCTGTCAGTTTCGAGATTAAGATTGACCTCGTATTCTAGCGGCGTCGATCGCTGAGTGCCTGGAGTCACCGAAACTGTCGATTTGGTGTTTGGACTCGCCGGCACGGGCTGAAAGATTTTTAAAAAAATTTTGTTCCCTTAAAATGTTTAAATATCCATATTATAGAGAGAAATACATATTTAAAGCTGGATTAGAAATATTTTGCTAGCCTTTTTAGAACTTTTTTTAAGGCATTGAAGAGCCGCGAAACTTGCGGCAGTCGCAACGAAGCACACTACTCGAAAAGGTATTCATTAGCTCACTTTCAAAATGACAAAAAATAAATAAAAGTTTTAAACAATATGCTAACCTTGAAGCGCTGAAAGAAGCATCATTGGTAGCAAAGTCAGCTGCGTCGGCCCTGAAGAGCCGTCCACTCGCAGTAGAAGATTAGTCGGCAAGTGACATCTCTCTCTTTTATATTCTTTAGAGAAGCTACTTTGCATGTTCTTAAAAGTATCGTTCTGAAAGGAATAATGCACTTTTCGCATTTGTTGTGGCTCAATCCAAAGAGATCAGTCTACATTTTATTTTCAATTAAAAAATATAACAAACAAAGGATATCGTCATGAATACAACCCTGTTTCTTTCGGTTATTTACTCGCAATCAGCGCCAGTGAATGGCTACGACCACCAAAAGCTGAGAATGTAGTAGAGATTGGCCAAGTTGATGGCCTGGAAGACGAGCATGAAGACGATGTTGGCAGTGAAGCTCTTCGCTGTCCTTCGCTGCCTTCTGATCAGAGTGGCGACCCACGACTTCTGCTTCCCCACCACTTCGTTCTCCATCGTTACGGACGCCGCGTTCTCGGGCAGCGCCGCCAGGGCCACCAGGTTTCTTACGTATATGTGTTTAATATTTAATTGAATGTTTCATATTTTTTTATAAAGTATTAAACTGACAATCTCGATCGAATGGCCTGAATCTTGGGGTAGAAGATGCGCGGATGGAGAATGACAACGAGGACGGAGAGAGCAGTGAGAGTCACGTCGATTGTCAGGAAGATCGCTGCAACCCTTCTTCATTATACTCCGTGTTTTTACTCTTAAAGAGTGATACAAATGAAATAATAAAGAGTGAGGATAGAACGAGAAGGCGCACAAAGCACTGGAAGAGTGTTTGTCTTGGGCAGCGAGTCAGCGACGATTCCGAGCATGACGGTGAGGGTCATCAGAGAGGTCAGGCCGAGGCTAAGCTGCAATTAGATGGGTCCTTAAACGCTCTTTCTCACATCAGCATCAGTTACATTTCTTAGCGACAAAAGTTTTTGGAAACTTTTGTAAGCCTTTTCCTTCCGGAAAATGTGAAAGCTAAAAAAAACCTCTCCTAGAAAGTCTTCGCCGGTGAGTCTTTTGGAGAAGACTCCAGTGATGGAGAGAGTTGTAATGATGAAGGTGGGCACGATGATCACCATCACGTAGAAGTTTGCTTTTCTTTGCAGTTTAAAGTCAAAGCACATCTAAAGCAATCTTTTTTATTATTCGGTTTTTTTTCTGTTGGGTCGCAATACGAATACTTTTTAAGCACCAGGAAGGCAACATTTTAAAAATACGAACATAATCAAATTCGACGTTAAGATAGTCTTGGATGGTTCGCTGGCTGACATTCATTCCAGTCACTTCCCATTCGCCGTTTCCCTGCCATCAGGAAAGAAGCTTACTAGTATGCTAGTTCAATATATACATGTGTACATATTTATGTACATATAATTTCAATAAAGGAAAGTGTTAGAATGTATGAAACGGACAGCTCTCTGGAGACTGATACGCGGAGCAATGGAGATGCCGATCGCGGACTCGTTCTTGTTGAAGAGATTTTCGATGAGACAAAGAGAGCAAGTCTGCTCGTCGAAGGGGAAGTCGTGTGTCTGTAGAGAAGAGCTATGATTTGCTGGCTGGCGAGGGGGGGGGGAGGGTGGCACCTGCAAAGGACACACGCTGTGGGCGACCAGCGAAGTGTAGTGGAGGACGTGGCCCGTGAAGTTCAGCTGCACGTTGTAATCAACTTGTGCAATATGCAGACAATGATATGCCAGAGGGACTGACTAAGACGTTCTGCTTGTGCTCCGGAGTCACGTCGATGCTGTTCTCACTGTAAATATCTCCGATTAAAAGAGACAAAATCTCAATATTGAATTCGGACCTTTTTGCCTAAAACATGAGCTTGAGAGAGACGCGACTACAAAGTCAAAATAATTTAATTAAAAGAATATGGTTGAGTTACGGGCACATTTAAGTAGATCTTTGTTAGTGGAGTGACAAACCAATCGGCGACGTTCAGCTCCGGCACCCAGACATTCGCCCGGCTCATGTAGACATGCTCTATGCCACCGAATTCTGCAGGATTCCAAGTCAGACGGTAGTCGCGCCAGATCTACAGAGGGAGGGAAGAACGAGAAGAGGAAGATAGGGAGGGAGTTGGAGGGTGACATAGATAGACGATGAGCGTCTGGTTGCAGAGAGAGAGAGAGAGAGAGAGAGAGAGAGAGAGAGAGTCAGAATAAATGATTGTGAGAGTGGAAAGATATTGAGATAAGGAGGAGAATGCAAAACACACTGACTGTTCTCAGTTCAGCGATAACCTTCATTACTTGCTCCATTTGATCCTAAGCGCAAAGTATTCACTCGAATTGTATTCCAGACGAATAAGAGTGAGGAACGAACCACTTTGATGATGCGCACGTAGCTGAGAGTGGTTGTCGTGAGCATGGGTCCTGGATGCTCCGCCCCCTCCGGCAAGAAGCGCGCATCTGCTGCGGCTTACAACAACACAACTATGTGTATTGCAAAGAAAGTAATAATCTTTATTCCCACACGTTAAAAGTACTCGATAAATGCTCTTTACTAACAATTCGTATAGTACGGAGAGAGCTGCTTGTGGTAGTCACTCATGAGATGAATATAAAGACGAGAGTTGTGATCCTGGAAGACGCGCAACGTCTCTTCAAGAAGAAATCAAATAGTTCACTGTTGCGAGAAGATTCATTCATCTATGTATGTATGTAAGTGAGAAGAGCATAACATTTATCGAGCAATAGTATAATAATGGCAGAACCTTGCGCAGAGAAGGAAGCATTGCCGGAGGCATTAGAAGTCAAGGAGGACACGCCGTGAAGGCGGCAAGGGAAGAGGATGAGAATCATCAAGAGAAGAGACATCTGGAATGAGTCAACCGAGGCGCGGCTTCATGAAAGGCACTCGTACGCAACGAGCTCTCCTAGACTTTGCTCTGCTCCTCTTTTTCTACTCCTCCCCCGTCCCTCTCCTATGTTTTCGATCTCTCGCCATCTCTTTCTCATTCTACATCTCTCTTTCTCTCCTTTTCTTTCTCTTTCACTCCCTCTCTCGTTCTTTGACCTTCTCTCTCTTCGCATACAACGGTGATCTCAACGAGGATTGCCCTTTTACGGAGAAGAACCGGAAAGAGGAGAGAGGGAAAAGGAATCTCGCGTTTGGCAGCAGTCTTATTGCGTTCGGCCACCCAGAGGCAGAAGCCACATTCGGGATGAGGGAAGCAGAATCGAAAGTAAGGAAATGGACTTTTCAAGGATAATCAAGAAACCAAATAGGTATTTTCCTCCAGAGTGTCAACTTTTTGAGGCAAAGATCACGAGTTGATGTGAAAGACGGATGAAAGGGATAAAGTGACAAGTGTTTGAGATTGTCGAAACTATGAATCACGGCCGGTGAGTGAAGGAGAAGCAGTGATAAAACATAATGTAGAGAAAGAGAGAGAGAGAGAGAGAGAGAGAGAGAGAGAGAGAAATAGAGAAAGGGCGGGAAAGAGTGGGAGAGAGAGTGAAAGAGAGAGGTGAGAGAGAAAGATTAAGTGCGTCTTGAGGACGTCAGCCACACTGAAACACTGCCCATCCATCATTAGCCCCTCTCCTCCGCATAGCTAAGAGAGGTCCTTCATTGTCGATAACTCCTCCTTTATCCGAATATCTCTCCCTCCGCCCCTTCCCTTCTCTTCCTTCCTCCCTGAACACTCCTTGCTCTCATTCAAAGTGCAAAGATAATTGTTTTATTGGCAGCACCCGACAAGGAAAGAGAAGCTCTTTTTGTAACAGCCGCAAGCAGTGGAGAAGGCGTCATTGCCAGTACGAGAGAATGTAGTAGAGATTGGCACAGTTGATACCCTGCAATTCAGGAGGGAGGAGTGAGAAAGAGTCAGAGGAAGAGAAGAGACAGTGAGAGAATGGAAGAGAGATAATGAGGGCGAGAGAGAGAGAGAGAGAGAGAGAAAGAGAGGAAGAAAACCTGGAAGAGAAGCATGAAGATGAGATTGGCGGTGCGGTACTTGCGTGGCCAGCAGCAGTGTTCCTTCGCGTCCTCCTCAGGCGAATCCTCGAGGCGGCTGAAGAGAAAGACTCTTCTTCTACTCAAGAATTAGGTGATGAGTAATATTTGAAGTGAGAATTGCAATGCAAAGGACAAATTCCTTGAACTGGAGAAGGAGTGCTGACAAGACTTTGGAGCGGATCTTGCGATATCTCGGGTAGATCACTCGGGGGTGCATGATCACGATGAGTACGGCGACCGCCATCAGAGACACGTCGATCGTCAGGAAGATCGCTTAAGGACCAATTAGGTTAAAGCTTAAGGTTGAGAGAGAAAGCTGACAAAGAACGGGCAGATGATTCGTCTTGGGCAGCGAGTCGGCCACGATGCCCAGCATCACTGTCATTGTCATGAGCGATGTCAGCCCGAGGCTCAGCTGCAGTCACATACTTGATTCCCCTTAGTGAATGACCACGGATGAACCTCTCCGATGTAGTCTTCAGAAGTCAGCCGCTTCCCGAAGATGCCCGTGATGGAAAGAGTCGTGATAATGAAGGTGGGGATGATGATCACCATCACGTAGAAGTTAGACTTCCGACGGACTTCGAATTGGTAGCAGATCTGAGGGAGTGAGAAAGAGAGGGAGAGAAAGAGAGAGAGAAGGAGAGAGAGAGAGAGAAGGAGAGAGAGATATGTAGTTAGAAAAAAGGAAAAAAAGAGAGGGTGAGCGAGCTAACCAGATCGAACTCAACTCGATGATACTCGGGGAACATGAATCGGTTGATGGAGATGTTGAGGACGTCCCATTCGCCGTTGCCCTGAGCGCGTGAGGGGCGAGTTCGAGAAGGACGCTGCACACGCACACAAACACACTCAGACACAAGCAGAGACGTACTGTACTCTCGCATGCTGCGACTCTCTTTCTCCTACTCTCTCTCTCTCTCTCTCTCTCTCTCTCTCTCTTTCTATCTCTTTCTCTCTCTTTTCTCTCACGTTGATTTTCCTTCTCTTCTCGCTCTCACTATGTTCATGAACCAACACTCCGTACATAAATTAGTACCACTAAAAATACTTTTAAGCAGTATAATTGTATTGGAAGAATTAAGCGTGACAACGGAAGGAAGCGAATAAGAGAAAGAGTTCACCGTCTTGAAAATCTGCTTCTTCATTCTATCGCCCAACTCGGCCACGACTTTCGATTCATTCTTGTTGAAGAGAGTCTCGAGAAGACAGAACTCGCAACGCTGGTCGTCGAAGGGGAAGTTCGTTGTCTTCAAGTGACAGAGGGAAGATGGTAGAGAAAGAAAGAATGAAAGAAGTCACCTCCAGTTGGCAGACGCTGTTCGAAAGGACGTTGTTGTAGAAGAGAACGTGGCCAGTGTGGTTCACATGAAAGTGGATAAGTCTCTTGATCTGCAAACCATATTAACACTACTAATGAAATGCAAACTAGAGCGTTCTGCTTGTACTCCGGAACGGCATCACTCGAGGATTCACTGTAACTGCGAAAAGTGAAGTGAATGGGCGGGATCACTCTTGGTCCCGTCACGCCAACCTGTTCGCTACCGTAATCTCAGGCATCCAAATGCGGGCGCGATTGATATAGAAGTACTCAATACCACCGTACTCGGCGGGATTCCATCGTAATCGATAATCAGACCAGACCTGCCAAAGGTTTTTGGCAGTAGTTAAGAAATAAATAAAAAGAGGAATAGAGGGACTTACATAACGAATGTTTTTGGCAGTAGTTAAGAAATAAATAAAAAGAGGAATAGAGGGACTTACATAACGAATTTCCGCGATGACTCGCATGACTTGCTCCACTTGATCCTAACAAAGAAATGGTCAGTGGATTCTTACAATTAGAACGGCAGTCTCACCAGCTTGACTATCCGAACATAAGTGAGAGTGACATGCGTCTGCATAGGCAGAGGGTGATCCCATGTCTCATTCAGTTTCGTGTGGTCTGAAGAACGCATTCTCTCAGAGAGAGAGAGAGAGAGAGAGAGAGAGAGAGAGAGAGAGAGAAGGAGAGAGATAGAGAGAGAGATAGAGAGAGTGCGAGTGAGTGAATGAGTGAGAGAGAGAAAGGGAGAGCGAGAGAGTGAGAGTGCGTAACAGTGATATTGAGAGAGAGGGAGAGAGAGAGAAAAGGATGCGAACGTAGTGTGTAGAAAGGAGCTAGTTCTTTACTGTAGTTGACCATGAGGTCGTTGTAGAGTTTCTGGTTGGAGCGGTAGAATTCGCCCTCGGCGATTACTGACAGTACCTTTTTCTTATTTTATATTATTTTAAGGAAGGAATACAAGAAGGCAAATTGGATGTGAAGGATCGGAGACGAACCACTCGAAGAGAAATGGAAGCCATACGCATCTGCGAGAGTAGCCGAGGTGATGAAGAGGGAGAAAGAAGTCAAGAACATCTTCAGAAGGGAACGGGTAGAGGAGAGATAAGGAGACAACGGCATCTGACTATGATACTATGATTAAGGAAATAGAATGAACTCTTTTGGAAACTAAATGCGCCTAGAAGCGCACGGCTCAACCCGAATGCGACATTCTCGCTGTCAATGCGTTTGCCCAGACTGATTACTATCTATCAAGTTAACCATTTCTCCAGAGGCAAGAAATAAAAAGAAAAAAACATTAGACGCACTCCGACTGAATGAGTCTAATAGTAGTATGGGAGGTGGAAAAAGAGAGAGAGAGAGAGAAAGAGAGAGAGAGAGAGTGATAGATTGCAAGATAGAGAGGTAAAGACAGAAACATACAAGGAAGAGATGGAACAAAATGGAGTGGATCGGAAACGGCCGGCAATGCCTTCGCAGTTGCCTTTTCATCCGTTTCGCCGTCACTTGCCTAATGAGGCAACAAATTGTGCAGGCCTCGGTTTTCGGTCTTGAGCTCTCTCTTGGCCAAAGGATCGAGGACGAGAGAGAGAGAGAGAAGAGAGTGAGAGGAAAGTGGAGAAGGGAAGAAAGACTGACTGAAACATAGACAGAGAGATGAAGAAGGAGAAAGAAGATGTAGAAAGACAGAGAGACAAAGGCTGACACAGAGACATAGAGAGGAAAGAGTAAGAGAAAAGGCGGAGTAGGAAGAGGGTGTCCTCGTGGAGTATTGCCAAAGAAAGACAAAAGAGTTGAAAGTGATGAAGATCAAACCAAGAAAAAGTGGGCGAGAAAGATGCACAAGGGAGCAACTCTTAACAGTGTGATTGATTGCTGTTAACATAACGAGAGGAAGGGATGAAGTCGAGGCGGAAAGATGGAAGAGCCTAGTGGAAGAAGAAGTAACTATGTTGGATACTCATGGAAAAGTAATTGAGTGAGACAATTCGACATGATCTCAGCGTGGAAGAGATAAAAACGAACCGCCAGTCAAGTGGAGGAAGAAAAGCGATGAAACTATTGCTGCCACATATCACATCTAAGCCCATCCGCTATCGACCGAACTTTGCAGGAAGAGAAAGAGGGTTCTTACGGAAGGAAAGAAATAAAGAGTAGGGAGCACCAGTGAAGGAAAACAGCTGATATTCCTTCCATCGGAAGAAACTCTGCTTTGCATGAGATCAAATCACTTCAATATATGTTGTAATTTTAATTTTAAAACATTACCTTTTTGTCTCTTTTCATAGGTATGAACTCAATGAATCAAAACTAGCTACGGTTACTGTGGAAACATCGTTTGTGGGAGAATGAAAAAGTCATCCTAATCATACACCCAAGAAAGAAGCACTGAGGGATAGAGGGAGCTGGCCTGTCGAATGTATCCCCGTGACCCAAGAAAGAAGCACTGAGGGATAGAGGGAGCTGGCCTGCCGAATGTATCCCCGTGACCCGCAATCGTCATCACGGCCACTATCATTACTTTACTTATTTCAATTTGTTTTATATCCTACTTTTCTGTTGTTTTCGAGTTTTTATTTGAAAATTGGGCTTTTTATTTTTATCTTTTGAGTGGACAAATAGATGTGCTGCCTGTGAAGAAGGAGAACCCTGCTGCTCTGCCATTCCAACTCATCGACCGACGCAACTCGCTCCTCTTCGACATCCTCGTGCAGCTTCAGACAGAAGGAGAACTCTGCTGTGCTGCTCTGCCATTCCAACTCATCGACCGACGCAACTCGCTCCTCTTCGACATCCTCGTGCAGCTTCAGACAAAATGAGAACCCTGCTGCTCTGCCATTCCAACTCATCGACCGACGCAACTCGCTCCTCTTCGACATCCTCGTGCAGCTTCAGACAGAAGGAGAACCCTGCTGCTCTGCCATTCCAACTCATCGACCGACGCAACTCGCTCCTCTTCGACATCCTCGTGCAGCTTCAGACAGAAGGAGAACCCTGCTGCTCTGCCATTCCAACTCATCGACCGACGCAACTCGCTCCTCTTCGACATCCTCGTGCAGCTTCAGACATTTGGTTTGAATTCCCCTTAGGCAATCGAGTAAAAAAGATTGCGGTGTATACATACATACATACATAAGAGAATGAAGGGCGAGAGAGCATGTGATTAGAGTGAAAGCATGAATCATATTACTGTTGAGTTTGGGGGCTCTTTTATAAAGCCTAGAAGCAGTTCAATGATTTTCGTTTATTACATACAAATGTGAATGGCAGATTTATAGAAAAGTCGAGTGAGCGCAGTGTTAGTTGGTTTTTTCTGTTACCTTTTCATTACTGAACATGCAAGAACGGTCTTATGTGATGAGGCTTCTCACTCTTCTATGAGCTCTTTCTCTCTTTCTCTTTTTCTCTCCATTTCTCTTTCTCTCATTCTTTCTACCTCTCTTTTTTTCTTTTTCTATTGCTCTTCGTCCTCTTTCTCTCTTTCTTTCCCATTTCGTTTCAGCTTTCTCTTTTTCTCCCATTCTCACTATATTTTTTTTAATTTTCTCCATCTTTTTTATTTCTCTATCTGTCTCTCTTTTCCTCATCCGCTATCGTTCTCCCTTTCTCTCTATTTTTCTGTTCTCTTTCTCTCTTTCTCTCTCGTTCTCTCTTTTCTCTTTCTCTATTTTTCCTCCAGGCGTTTGAAACAGATTCGGAATGATTTTTTTTAACTAGTTTCATTTTACGAATTCTTATCAGCATCGTTTCGATTTTCGTGCACTCCCAATTATTTTCAACCGTGTCTCATTGAGCTCCAATGTTTTACTGTTACTCCTTAAATTATTTAAATGAATGCTTCATCAATTCTTCATTCTGCACTCCAAATGTCCAGTTGCTTTGTCTCTTCATTGTCTGCCGTCTGCGTCTCTTCTCTCTCCACACTCTCTTCTGCCTTCTCTTCTGCTGTTGTCTGCTCGTCGATAGGCCCCGTTTGAATGGTCATTGCAGGAGCCACCTGCCAAAGTTAGATCTTGTATAAAGATTATTGATTAGCTCCCAAAGAGTGAAAAATGATATCCATGCCTGTGGTTCCTCGAGCGCCTTCAGTTTTTCGATAGCTTCTTTCTGCATTTTTTCCAGCTTCTCTGTCGTGACTGTAAAACGATATTAATTAATTCTGCCATACTCTCTCTCTCTCTCTCTCTCTCTCTCTCTCACTCTCTCTCTCTTTCTCTCCCATCTTCTCTCTCTCTCCCTTGATTTCTTTTCTTTCTCCACCCTCTCCGTCAGTACTTTCTGTGCTCTCTTGTCCACTATCACCACTCTCACTCAAGCAAAAATTGTAACCAGTTTTAAGTGGGATGAGTTTGGGCTTGCAGAAGATGGGCGACATCTCCTCCTCCTTGAAGAGCATGGCATTGGCGGGGCCAAAGAGCTCATTGAGATCGGCCGCGCTGTTCTCCGCCACGGCCATCTGCACTTTCTCTTATTGGTTTAGATAGCCTTGTACATCATGCAATAATATAACGTGCAAAGATTTTAAAAATACAGGTCATGCATTGAAAGTGGTCGCACTGGCTCAACATCTGGTAACCATGGAAACTTAGAGCGCGAATTTGAAATTCCTATCCCGTCGGGGAGCCTGTATCAGATGAGTACATCACTTCACGAGAATGTTAATTTCTCCGATTGGATTCATGGCCCCCTGCTCATCTGTGTGCATGTCAGTCAAGAACCATTTAACATGGAATATATTTATTAATAGAGCATAGAGTACGTGGATGACTTGAATGATAATGCAAGCATTCTGCTGTTGACTGCATGACAATGGCCAATCAAGAATGGCAGAGGAAACAACAGCACGTGGATGGAAGAAGGGGCTGTTCCAGGAACGGCCAGGGTTCTCATCTTCAAGCTGCTATAACATCAAATATCTACAAGACAACAACAACGGATATTGCGAAGGGAACTAGGGAAGTGAGAGAGAAGTCACATCGAGTGGGAGAAGGGCTCAAGATGGCCGTTAGTCTGGCTCCACTCGAGTAAAAGGGTTCTGGCTCAATTGGGTACGGAATTGTAAGCTCATCAATCCGATAAAAACCTACCGTCACGCTCACAATGGATGACGTCATTCGTACCAGTAGTTTGCAGAGAAAGAGATGGAAGGGAAAGTTGTGAGGGAGAGAGGGAGAGATAGGAGAGAGAGAGAGAGAGAAAGAGAGAGTGAGAGAGATGGATACAAGGGAACAAGTGGGATATGATGTATCATGGATGGGAGGAAGGAATGTCGGAAGAAGGGAGAGACAGAAGAAAATGCTTTTGGTTCGTCGCTGGACTTCAGTCAATCGATAACTAAAAAATCTATTTTGGGGTGGAAAGCACAAAGGAGATGTAGCAATTCATCAGCTGGAAAGGGATAATGAGGAGTCGGAATTCTGTACACGACAGGAGCAGAGCAATAGTAGAATATGTACAAGGGAATCCTCTGACGAAAGGGGAGAAGGGAAAGAGTTCCGGCTAAGAGAAGATAAAGAGACAACCCCTCACTGCATCCGCGCGGATATGGGCTGCTTCATCAATCCAATCACAACTTCAATCGAAAGAGCGCGAAGGCAGCGAGGAACGAGGTGGACAGAGAGGGTCTACCAGTTCAGAAGAGAGAAAGAGACATAGAGAGAGAAGGGAGAGAAAGAGAGAAAAGAGGAGTGAAAGAGAAGTCAGAGTCAGGTAATTCCACATTCCGAAGAAGAAAGAGACAGCGAAGAAGGCGGATAACGAAACACACAGACACAGTACAAACAGTTGAGCAAATCGGTCGGTGGATGGAGCAAAAGGGCAAACAAGCTATGATAGACAACACAACAATGTTTATGCGCACAATGGGAACAAGCAGTAAAGGGGGGGGGGAGGGGTTCAATCACTGGACAGTGAAAGAGGAAAAGTGAGAAAGGGGAGCAAAACACCGCAGCGTCAAGCCAAGAATAGTATTTCCAAAGAGTAACAAGTCTATTTAGGTACAGGAAAATACAACAAGGTGAGAAGGTGCTTACTGTAGATGAATCCATCTACCGTAGAGCAACTTAGAGTAAATCTGTCAATACTTATACAGGATACTCGATGACTCGCTACGGTAGATGTTTCCAAGGACGGAGAGTTGTAGGAGCAGAGGCAGAGACAGAAAGCACAGTCACTAACAAAAGGAAGCAACCACCAACTATGTACATCCTTCCAATTCAGCCCAGATCATCGTACTTATTATGCATCTCTGTACGATGATGACCACCAAGTACATACATAACAAGGGAATAAATGAATGATTGAGTAAAAAGAAGCGAGGAAAAGAGAGATGCAATCCACTCTGCACGAAAGGAAACTAAAATTAGCAGAAATAGAATAATAAAGAATTCGCACAACTACCAACTACTATTAAGACAGAAATAATAGTAATAATAATAATAATGCAGAGTCAATGTATGTACAGCAAAAGGGGAGGGAAACTGAGTGGGAAGATGGATACGGGGAGTACCTCGTAATGGCTTTTGAAGATTCTCAGTTTTGTGTCGGGCTAAGGGAACGGAGAAGAGAAGGTGGTGGAATTTGAGAGGGAAGAGAATAAAAGGGAGAGAGAGAGGAAGAGAGAGAAAGAGAGAGGAGAGGTCAACAATTGCATCCGGGTAATGGGATAGTTACTGCACTGGTGTGATTGGTACGCCGCAGAAAATGAGAAGAACAATGAAAGGAAAATCATGATTCCAAGAAGGACAAGAGAGTAATAGGGAATAAGCATGCAGATATATGCGAATAAGGATAAGGAGTTGATAGAGGGACTCGGGTTGCTCAAGCATTACTCCTCAAGACGAATTGCATGAGTCTGCCCATGATGGAGGGCGAGTCAGGAGGGGGCACTCCCTGGTGGAAGGAGTGGAAGGAGCCGGAGCTGCCGGAGCCGGAGCCGGCCGAGCCGACTCGGTGGTGATGGAAGTGGGCCTGGGCGTAGGCGGAGAGGGACGCGTCGCGGGGGAGGGAGGAGCGGCCGTGGTAGGCGGAGGGGGTCGACGAAGTGGCAACCAGGGAACGGGCCGCGCGCATCGGACGGACTGCCAGGCCTGAAGGAATCAGTTCTCTCTCTGAGTGAGATAAAATCAACGAGTACCTGATGCGCTGCTTGCGAGTTGTCCCTTGCCCCACCCGCTACCGTATCCCGAGAGAGGAGTGCGCGGCGAGCCTCCTCCACAGAAGGACTGCGGAGTGCCTGGAGGCGAACCCTGAGGGGGAACTCGAGAAGCCGGAGGAGTTGCACGCACGAAAGTGAACACGAGCCATCTGAAAGCGGACATATATGAATTGTGAACATTAGAGAAAAACTATAAATTTTCATAAAGATTGATTGCATAGAACGAAAAGGGCCTGCACAACGGACCCGTCCTCGTAGTTGTATCGAATGAGTGCTCCTTTCTTATGGCGGAATTCGAGAGAGCGAGCCATGAGTTCCTTCTCCTCAGCAGTGCGCGCCTCCAACTCGGATGTCACGTAGGCAGGGAGGTCGGGTGATGGAGGGCGGATGTAGTTCTAAAGGGAGTTCAAATGAGAATAACTCTTTCCTTTCTCTGGCTCTCTGCCTTCCTCTATTCTTTCCCACCTGATCCGGCTCGATCTCCTTGGCCTGCTCCTGCTTGCCTGCCTCCTTGACAAACTCCCATGGATGCATGCTGTCTCCGTCGACGACGATGAAGTCGAAGACCGCGGCTTCTGGCGCGGCTTGCCAGGCGCGGATGAAGCGGAGGATTCCGAGAGGGGAGAAGCGACGGCAGCCATGGAAACGGGCGCGGAGGCTAGGGGAACGCTCCGCCAGTGGAAGGCGCAGCCACGACAGCAGAATCTGTAAAAGAGTGGAGCATCAGTGAAGTTCTAGCTAATTGTAAACACTTGTGAATGCACTGTAAACTACTTCCTCATGCCTTGCGACCAGAGATGGTGGGCCCGCCTGTAGGCCCGATTAGTACACAATGTCATACAGTCAGGAATACTGGTGGCAATGTTAGGTGCAAAACTTTCTTCACTTGTTAATTATTTCCCAAAACTTTTGCTTCTAAAGATTTAAATGAATGTTTGTAGCATGAGCATGAAAAATGGTTCAGGCCGGGCCGGCCGAGACCTTGGTCCCGACGGGAAATTTTTTTGGGCCATTTATCATCTCTGCTTCGACAAGTGAAAGGAATGTTACCTCCTCGTTGACGACCAGCCCGGGATGCTGCGCGGGTTGCTTGACAGTGAGGTGCTCGATGTTGGCCATGGACATGGCTCCGTCCAGCCGAATAGCCCGTTCTGCCATCACTCCGTCCAGGGTCACCCTGCGTAGACTGGGCCGTAGTCTGAATAGAGTGATTCACTTTGCATTCTGAGTAATTACTATTACAATGATATCTTAATTCTCGTGAAGAGTAAAATGCGTACAGCTGTAGAAAGTAGAAGAGAAAGGCGATGGGTCTCTTCTCATAGTAGGCATGATCACGGAAGTTGAGATGGAGCGGGTCGATGTGAGCGAGTCTCTCTGCCAATCTCTCGATTCTCCCTCCCGACAGCATTCGCATGTCGTCCGTCATCTGAAGATTCTCTTCTTTTACTCATCAGAAGGATAACTACTTTCTTTGTATCTCTATCTAACCCTAAAAAGAGAGCTGAAGTAATTTCCAACCTCGTCAGTCATCTTCCTCAGGAAGTTGTCCTTCTTCGCCTGTGGTTGATCTGACAGACTCCTCGAGGACGGGAGGTCGTTGTATCTTCAATGAGGTATCAATTATACATATGTATACATAATTATACATACGACTATATTAACAAGAACTAATGGATATAAACAAGAAACCTAGATCCGCCTTGGAATCTGGCGTGGTACTGCTGAGGGGGCACAGCAGCCGGTTGCTGGAAGAAGTTGGAAGGAGGAGGGGGCATCTGCTGCTGAGGCAGTGGCTGCTGGTAGTTGAAGGGCGGCTGCAGGGGCGGCAGCCCTCCAATGGGTCCTCCATATTGTTGAACCAGAGCGGCGCCCGCCATCTGCAATTTCTTTTCATTTATTTTATTTTCCTATACTTTAGTATATAAAATAAATTCACTACAGATGGTTGGTCCCTGCATATTTATTTTTGGTTTTTAATGTTCACCATTATTCTACACGACTTCCGGAATAGATGAGCACGTGATTGGAAATGTGTTTACATTGAGCTTTCGCAGTGAAATGTGTTATGAATCCGCGACCAAAGAGATCACTCACTCATTCATGAACAAGTAGATTGCATGCCAGAATAGCTCACATTGATGCTGTGCTTGCTTTGAAGGAAGTTACAAAGTATACTCAGTTTATAATACTCTCATCCTTCATGTTTTGCCATTGTTCAATTTATATAAATGAAGTTTTGAACAATCTTGCATCATTTTCGTCGGACCTGCCCATTGATGAACATTTCATCCCCCTCCTACCAAATCTCCCGTTTTAACCAACTCCCTACTCCCATAAACAACATAGCTATCGCTCTCCACATTCAATATTCCATTCTTCATTTCTTATTATAATCTTCACGATTTATCGACGAAAATGTCAATGCCATGAAGATGTAACCGTGCGGTCGTTAGCAAAATGAAAAATCGGCGATAACCTACCCTTTACAAAAGGGTATCTGACACCACGACCACGCGATTTCGCGCCAGTGATCGGGCCACCTCCGGCGATTAGGGAGGTTCCGCTTTAAAGCGGTTCTTCCTGCCTGGCACACAGCTCAGGAGGAATCCTTGGGCACTAAGCCTCCAAGGATACAGTCGAAGAACGGTGAGTTCTCCAGATATGGACCCGTCTAGGTCCAGCGGTTCGTACGCCGAGTGGAGACACGAGGACGACAACCACTTCTTTATCGGCAGCAATAACCAAGGGAGCTCAAGGCTCCAACAGCGAAAAAGGCGAGCAGCCGGGGAGAGACCGGCGGGGACAGCTACCCGCCCCTTATATACTGCAAGCCAATCGGGCGGGAAACCATAGACGACAAACTACAATATGAGCGTCTGTCATAATTCAAATAATAATAGTGCGACTTATGGTATGAAGTGAGATAGATGGCATCATGCCTAAAACACGGCCTATGTAGAGAGTGTGGGGTGCAGCCACACTACATCCCCGGGGTCCCCTCAGCTGGCGCCCCGACAGCATAAAATACGAAGTGAATGATGAAGATTAAAAGACATAGGCATGAATAGAACATCATGCTTAAGCGAATAGGGAAAATGAGAGGGGGTGACCTCGGTCACTGGAATGATTGGGGCGAGGGATGAATGGGATGAGTAGGAGGGCGACGAGGCTTCCAGTGGTGGCTGAAGAGGGCAGTGGGTCCGCGAGGGGTGTTGTCGCCTTGGCTCTTGCTCGGGTTGTCGCGGCACGGCTCGATGCGGTTGGTGCTCGTGGCGGCGTGGCGCGGCTCGGTGCGACCGGTCTTCTGCTGCTGCTTCTGCTTCTCGGCTAGCTCTCGTCTTCTGCGGCTTCTGCGGGCTCTCAGCGACTTGAACGCGTCGTTGCTCGTCTGCGGCAGGCTTCGCTGCTTCTCGGCTTCTGGCGGCTTCCCCTTCGCTCGTCTCGGCCACATGGACAAGTCCGCCTGAGGCGGATACGACTTCCTCTCCGGGGCCGCGTCCTTCTCCTCTCTGTGCTTGTCAGCACATGTGTCCTCGAGACACTTCTTCTCCACTGCTCCATCAGTATGCTTCTTCGTGGGCGAACAATGAAGACGACGCGGATCAGCATTTAGCTTCTTGTGATCGGAGACGATCAGCCTCCGCGTCTTCACTCTCCCAGCTTGTCTGTGCTAGAGTGGTCTGCCGTGTGCAGCCACCATTTCTCGCAAACTGCGCGCGCATTCTGACCAAGCAACAATTCGTCTGCTCGCTCGTTCTTGGTCACATAGACTCCAATCTCCATGGCATCTGCGAATGGCATCTTAAGAGTCAACAGCTCTGCCGACTCCAACTTCAAACTGTTGTTGCCCGCGTCCATAATGATCGCCTGCGGCTTCCATCGCTCAACAGCTATGCCACTCAACTTCTCGATGCGCTGCAGCTCCTTCTCTGTCACAATGGTGACTTCTGAGCCGCTGTCAATAGTGGCCACTGCATCCACTCCATTCAGTGTCGCACAACCTCGCACGTCTGTCCTCTGAACAGTGGCAACAACTCGAGATCCTTCTTCTTCTTATCTCCTGTGCTCTCTGTAGCATCAAGCCGGATCTCTTCCTTCTTCAATTGCTCCTTTCCTTCTCCCCTTCGCTTCCATCCTTCTCCACTTCGCTTCCTTCCTTCTCCATTCCGCTTCCAACCGGACACCGATACCTTCCTTGCCGTTCCGGTTGGTGGTGTACCACCTAGCTGCTGTGGCTGTCCGTGTGACTGTTGTGGAGGGTCAGTCTGTGCTGGCCTTACATCTTGAGCATTACCGTATCCTCCGTGCTGATACTGTCGATTACCATCTGCGAAGTTGGACTGGTTGTTCCACGGTGGGCGTGAATTGTTCACGAAGGGAGGGCGGAAACCAGGAATGAAGGGGCGTGCATTCGCGTTCATACCGCCACTGTTCATTCCTTGCTCCTCGGGGGAGCTTGCCCAATTGCTCTCACCGCTCAGAGCAGCTTCTCTCTGCTCCAGATTCTCCAGCCGTAATGCTTCACGCTTGAGACCATCGTAGTCCATCGCGAGGTCCTCATCCATCTTGGTCATCATGGCACGCCGGTAGTGGCTGCTCTCGATGCCATTCAGCAGACCGGACCTGCGCAGCATTGCTAGCACCTCTTCTGACGCGCCAGGGAAAGCCTTCTTGCTCAGAGACTCCAACTCGAGGCAGAAGTCTGCCACCGACTGGTCGCTTCTCTTCTTCAGGTCCCTCAGCTTCTGGTCTGCTTCAAAAGCGGACAGGGCAGGGTCTCCGTGGAATCTCCTCTCCAAGGCATTCACCACTGCTTCAAATCCAGCGTGCTTTACATCCTCGGGAAGAACTTCATACGCCTTCCTTGCATCACCTTCCAGGAGAATCACCAGCTGCTGCAAGCACTGATCAACGGTCAGCAAGCGACCGTACTTCACCTTGAACTTCTCGACAAAGCAGCGGAAGTCTCCTTGACCAGTGAATGGAGGGAGAGAGTCCATTGCAAGCCCTGCTAGCATCTCTCGCATGAGCACTCTGCTCCTCTCTCTGTCCTCCTTCAAGTACTGCAGCAGCAACTCCATGCTTGTTGGCGACGGCGAGGCCGAGTGGTGCGAGTGCCGCTGCTCTCCGTACGCGTTCTCCCTCACGTACTCCCTCTGCTCGTGTCTGCTGAGCTCTTCTCTTCTCCTCCTCTCGTATGCCCCTTGCCACTCTCCATCTTGGTGCCATCCTGCCGCATTGTTTGCCGCTGTGACATCATCACGAGTCGCGTGCTGTGGCCGTTGCAGAGGAGGGGGCGGCATGAAGCGATCAACCGGTGGAAGTCCCGGAGGAGGAGAGGAAAGACGAGTACGCTCTGCGTTCTGCGCTCTCTGTGACGGAGGGTGTCTCCGCTCGACAGCGCCCAATCCGCTGCTCACCATCGCGAGTGACGAGCCCGTTGGTGCCTGAGAAGTATTAAACGAGGAGTTGAGTAGGCTACTCTCCTTGAGCTGTCTCAGCTCTTCCAATTCTGCTCGCATGCTGGCGATCTCCCTTTCTTTGCTGGCCATCTCCCTCTGTGCTGCATCCATGTCTGCTTTGTAGTGTTCCTCCCATGTTGTGTTGATGACCTTCTTAGTCACCTTGCTCTTCCACAAATTTTCTCCCAGGTTTGCCAGTTCTTCTGGTATTGATGTGCCCTTTGCTTGCGGTGCATTCTCGTCGCTCTCCTGCACTTCATCCAGGGAAGCGACCTTCTCTTCTTCTTCTCGGTTGAAGATCCCGGCCGGGTCGGCACCATTGAAGAGATCATCCATCTTGCACTCGCTGGCACTCAATACACGCGCTCGCGTCTCCTCAGCAGTATTCGGCCCCTTATGCAACGGCAAGCGTGTCGCTTCCGTAGGGCTCCTGCTCTGCTGCTGACGAAATTCGCACTTGCTCCTCAGAAAAGTCGCTGTTGATGACGAAACTCGTCCTCTTCTCACTCGCTGTGTCGCTCGCTGTCTCTTCGGCAAGGCTCGGCCCCCATGTAACGACGTGCGGTCGTTAGCAAAATGAAAAATCGGCGATAACCTAACCTTTACAAAAGGGTATCTGACACCACGACCACGCGATTTCGCGCCAGTGATCGGGCCACCTCCGGCGATTAGGGAGGTTCCGATTAAATCGGTTCTTCCTGCCTGGCACACAGCTCAGGAGGAATCCTTGGGCACTAAGCCTCCAAGGATACAGTCGAAGAACGGCAAGTTCTCCAGATATGGACCCGTCTAGGTCCAGCGGTTCGTACGCCGAGTGGAGACACGAGGACGACAACGAGATGAGGCCACTTCTTTATCGGCAGCAATAACCAAGGGAGCTCAAGGCTCCAACAGCGAAAAAGGCGAGCAGCCGGGGAGAGACCGGCGGGAACAGCTACCCGCCCCTTATATACTGCAAGCCAATCGGGCGGGAAACCATAGGCGACAAACTACAATATGAGCGTCTGTCATAATTCAAATAATAATAGTGCGACTTATGGTATGAAGTGAGATAGATGGCATCATGCCTAAAACACGGCCTATGTAGAGAGTGTGGGGTGCAGCCACACTACAAAAAGAAGGCAAAGGGAGGACTCGAAATGATCAAGCATCGCAACCATATTCCCGCCGTTTTTACATCCATAGACTCATTGACTTGGGTATTTGAGACAGAGGAGAATGAACAGTGCGAGAGAGGAGAGAGTGTGGGAGTAAACTAGAGATACAGGTTGTCAGACAAAGAAGAGGAAAAGAAATGGAGCGCTGAGCCAATTCGATCTGATCTAACCGAAACGAACACCGCAGCAGCATTCCAGCGTTCTTCCTTCCTCCTCTTCATCTCTCTCTCCTCGCTTTCTCTCTCCTTAATGACTCTGAGAGAGAGAGCAGCAACCGCGTGGCATGAGTCACACGTCAACATTAGCTATGCCCTCTTAGCCCGAGGAATTCTTTCTTATCCTCGTTGCTCGTTTTTATCTCTACCTCTATCTCTATCCTCTCGCTTTCCTCTTTCCTCTACCTCTATTTCATCTGCTTCTTCCTCTGAAATAACATTCAATCTTCCAGTGTCTTTAGCCCCTCCACTCCCTCGTAAAAGAGGCACTCCGCTGTTGAGAAAAAAACTGCATTCTCCACATATTCTGCCCAACCAGCTCGGAGGCGTTTTTCCCCTTCACTGAGATTTCCCTCTTCTACCCATCGGTCGGTTAATTAATGGATCTAGAAGTAAATCAGAGAAGAGAAGAGTAGAAAAGGAAGGAATTGGTGAGAGCCTCCACTGGAAAGATTCTCTACTTGATGATGCAATCACCTTGGGAGGTCCTTATGGAAGAAGAGAAGTAATACAAATAGATGGTAGTGATTGGCAGAGTTAATCTCAAGTTATAAGAGATGAAAATGACTTTTCAATGCCACATCATCGAAAAGAGAAAGATGAATGCTAACTTTCCACTAGAAAGTTCTGGCGATGCATCTTCCTCGAGTGCCGGGAGTGCTCTCCATTCAGACAAGTCCCTTTCCCTTTCATCCCCTGCTCCCTGCTAATCCGCCCTCTCTTACATCTGCCATAAATGGTCTGCCCTCGTCGGTCGGGCAAGGGCAAAGTACTAGTGAAGATCCATCAAAGGGTAGATGATGAGTAGATAGAGTATCTCCTCTCCCTCTCTTTAACTGACTTGGTGAGACATGTTTGGAGGGGCGACCACTCCAGTCGGAATCGCCATGGGAGACTGGTCACGCTCCAGGTACGATGCAAAGTTCTGCATGTACACCTGCAGGGAAGCATATTAAAGTAAGCACGGCCACGCTTATGAAGACAACCTCATGTCAGGGACTACGGTATCTCCCCGCCGTACCTCTATAACATCCCAGTTGTTGGTCCATTCGCGAATGTTGTCGAATCTGTATGCCCACATGGGGTTGCCGTCCATGTCAGCGCGTTGCCAGTCCACGTGGCGGACTGGACGGGGCGCAGTCCGCTGGCGGAGACTTCGCGTCTTGGGCTGCGAACGGATAGGATATTCTCAAAGTATTAAGTAATAATATTCTTGACAAATTAGAAAGAACGTAGATTAAATGATCACGGATAATAACAAACCCGATCCTCCTCGATGATGCCAGTGAGAGAGTGATTGGAAGTGGTGGAGCGGATAGTGCGCATGCTGGTGGAGTGGCCGATGGCAGTGGAGGGGCGGCTGGGGGTCGAGGTGGAGGGGGTGGTAGTCGGAGACGCAGAGGAAGCAGCCTCCGCCACCTCTTCCGCAGTCAGGAATCGCTCCAGGATCATACTAAAGGCAGTAGGGTTGATGTCTCTTCTCGCTCTCCTACACTAACTTTCTGCGATCAGCAACGAAGAGTCTAGCGAATCCCTTGCTGAGAGGGAGGGAAGTGCCCGTGGTTGTCTCTCTCGCGTACTCCGCCCCAATCACTGCCCTCCAAGAACGGCAGACTCGAGTGCACCTCGAGATTGTCACTGCGTCGCATCTGCAAGTGGAAGCATTAGCTATCTAAGACAATCCATAGCTGATCTTTCTCTCTGCTCCGGTAATCTGCTTTTATTGCTCGCATTCCCGCGCAGCGAACTCCCCAAAATCACAATTCCCTAATTCAGTAACATAGAGAGTGACAGAGAGAGCGTGAGACATAGAGAGAGAAGAGGAATAGGGCAAAAAGGGAACGTTATGAGACAGCGATCACAGGGACATGAGAAGAAGATGGAACGCGATCTCGCATTCCTCGCCCTTCCCTTCCTTTTTGTTGGTTGCTTCTTTCTCCGAGCCCGATCTTCGATGCCTTATACCAAACACAATATGACACAAGTTCGTCGTCTTGTCTGCTTCTCTCGTATTTCTCTGCTATCTCGTCCCCGCTCTGTTCAGCACCCAAGGCCGTTTCCGGGCTCATCTAGGCCCGGGAAGCACTTGGCCATTCATTTTTAACTGATGGAAGTTGACGGCGAGAGAGAGAGAGAGAGTGAGAGAGAGAGAGAGAAAGAAGAAGCTAGAGGAAGGAGAGTGCGCAGAGAAGAGTGATGTATGGGAGAGCTGTTGCAGCTTCTTGCAATAGGCTCTACACAATCCTCATGACGTGGTGAGTAGGCAGTCTTCTTCTTTCATTCTTCCTTCCCGGTCCCTTTATATCCCTGCTTTCTCTCCCTTTCTGTAGAACGCGTTCTTCCTTTTTTGTGTCCGGCTGCCCCACGTCATTCCGGCGTTCTCCTGACTCCCGCACCAGCTGACTCATATTGCAACCCCGCGCGTTCTCTCTTTCTCTGCTCGCCACCCACTCTCTGCCTCTCTCCATCCTCTTTCTCACCACCATCCTCTCACATCCTATTTCACAATCATCGTCGCATTGTGCTTACAATTTCATAGTGCGATGAGTCAGGTAAACTTTTCAATCTAAACGCTGCTTGATCATCCGCGGCCAAGAGAAAAAGCCAGTCCTGCAGTGGTGAGCGAGGTCGTCCTTCAAGTTGTACACGTAGCACAGAGTCCAGTAGTCCATTACTTCTTCAGCTCTTTCCATTCTCCCATTCCTTCCATCTCCACTCTTGTCTCTTCAATACGATTTTGTAATTACATTCCTCGTCATCAGCAACATAGCAGATTCACGTGCTTCGCAGCTGACAAGATGGAGAGAGAGAGAGAGAGTGGAGAGAAGTAGCGAGAGAGAGAGGTGTTCAGAGGAGAGACGCGCAAAGCGGTCTGCCTGCCCCCGGGACAACAGACCTCGTCACTCTTTCTAGTCTTCTCTCCCAATGTTCATGGAACCACGTTCCCACAAGCAACATATCTTCTGTTCCATATGCTGAATCGGTTCCCGAAAGAGAAAAGAGAGAAAAGAAACAGAGAATGACCGACAAAGCGGAAGTGGTCTGCAAGCTCATTTCGTTTCTACAACGTAGCACTGCAAGACTGCAAAGTGCGTCATTGTCTGTTCTCATGAGAAGGATTATGAGCAGAGAGAGAGAGAGAGAGAGAGAGAGAGAGAGAGAGAGAAGAGCTCGTTGAATGGCCATTTGCTGGAAGCCTCTCGGGTGAATTCCTCTTCGTACTCGTATCACCACCTAGTTTTTTTTCTCTTTCTCTCACTGTATACTCTTCTTTGCCTTCTAGCTCTATCACACCTGTTATCTGGTTCCTTTTCCCTTTTACTTTTTTCTTCTGCTTCTACCCACCCTTCGTGAGAGTGCAACAGCCGTCACTGTCAATGAAACACTTGCGAGAGTGGCGAGAGAGGGTGGAAGAGTGAGAGCTGTAGAGAAAGAAAAAGCATATGAGTTGTGAAATGAGTTCTTCACAACACCCACGAGACTCCGTCATACGGTGACAGAAAGTGAAGAAGACGGCGATGACAAGGCATAGCCACCGGAAGTTAACACAGAAAAGCAAGGGAGATACGGAGTAAAAAAATCTAAAATAAATATATAAAATGTTATTATTCTCCCCGGACAGAAGCGTGGCTTTGTTGTCTAAACAATTCTAGAAGTTTCTCGATAGCACCTGCTCGAGCATCCGCTAGTCATTTCAGAATCCATCTGACTTCAGAACGCAGTTCAGAGAACAAAAAAGTAACAAATGCATCTATGTTAGAGTTGCTTAAGCATTTTCGAGCGCCATTTCACATTCGCGTGTCTCTCCAAAAAGATATAAAGAGAAAAGATGGTGAGCGATAAGTGGGAAAAAGATGAGCTATTTCGGCCATGGAACAAGCAGCTTGGCCCGTTCAGCGGTGGCTGCGAGCATAAACAACTTCGAGCAGTCTATTTCCATGCCTTCACAGACAAAAAGGAGACACAGAGAGAACAATGCCTGACCGAACCAGCGTCGGTGACGAATTCTGACTAGACTCTTTTCCTCATGACGAGAAGAACAACAAGGAGAGGGATATAAGAAGGGGAGTGAATCAGTGATCGACCTTATTGTACAAGATCTTTACAGAACAGCCCATTCACGATTACTCAACCTTCTACCTTGATACATCGCCTACAATTTAGAATATAAATAGTGGCAGCTATTTTGGATGACGTTACTGCTTTCCACATATTGAACTGCAACTATAGCAACAATTAGAGCATGTAGCGCCGCTTAACATTCCTTCGCGTGCCCGCATGAATTCTTCATTGGCCCGATTTGCAGAGCGTGAGACGAGACAGCTGACAAGTCGAAGTTGTCTCTCACCCATTTCATCCACTTATTCAACTACGAGAAAGAGAGAAAGAGAGAAAGAGAGAAAGTGAAAGAGAGAGAGAGCGAGAGAGAGAGAGATAGAGCGCGATTTTCTTGTCTAGTCTCATGTAGACGATGCGGAAGTCTGATTCGCACCAACATCGACACTCACGTCCCTTGCATAGCAGAGTAAGAGATTTCTCATCTTGCCAGCCGGCAAGCCGAGATCCCTCCACGAAACAGCCACTGCTCTTGCCTTGCACTCATAATCAGTCTGACGGGGAGTCATCTCAGCACCTTGTTTACCTTCTTCATCAAGGCCCTACGGCTTCTTAGATCTTGTGCTTCACTCCGCCTTGGCTCACCTTTAAAACACGCCAACTCTCGAGATAGATACACATGAATATCCTTCTACCTTGAGACTCTTCATCTGCCATCTCCTGACTCTCTCCTTGAGCTGTGCTCTCTCGCCACGTTGTTATGCGCAGGGATTAGTAGAGGTGTTGCAGGCCGCATTAGGGGCAGCTGGTCGAGGAGAGTCTACGAGAGATTTAACACTGTGCAGAGAAGGAGATGAAGGTGTAAGCAGCGAATCATCACGACAAACAGCCACACATTTAGGGGGCATCCTAGATAGAGATGGGAACAACAAGAAAACAAGGGATAGAGAGAGAGAGAGAGGGAGAGACAGACAGAACGAGAGAGAGAGAGGGAGGAAGAGAGAGAGAGAGAGGGAGGAAGAGAGAGAGAGAGAGAAGCCTTGCCAATTGTCCAAGAGTGCTCTCCAGTTGATTTCAGGCCTGGCATTAGCAGCTGTAAGTGTAATCAACACAACACTCTCACTCCTCGCTCTCAAACAGCCGATTCCCCTCTTGCTTGAGACTGGTAGACAACCAGACAGAATTAGTTACGTTATCTTATAGATACCAAACCATTGGTTAATTACATGAAAAGGATGATTCATTATTCGCCGTGTGGCAGAGCAGATTGGTATTTGCATTACCCCCAAGTAATCCGACAGTTCAATTCCCTCTGATCTCTTTCTTCCAGTCACTCACTCGATTGTATGATAGCAGCAATGCCTTCATCAGCTGATGGGAGAGCAATGTCAGACCAACACATGTCGATCTTTCATCACTCCTCTCCCAACTCCGATGTACTACACGGTCATTTATCAGTGTTTCTCGGGCTGCGACTTCCCCATCGCCGGGTATCTCTCGGGGAAAGTCCCTTGCAAAACAAAGAGCACAAAAAAATCCCCACAAACAAAAGTATCGGCTTCATTCTCTGTAATGTTGATTTCTGAATAAACATTTTTACACAAACTAATACTTTGCACACCGAGAACAAGAATGGAAAGTGTTCTGATTTAGAGCGGGAGCCTCCATCGCGGATCTTTCTCTCACAACCTTGATCTGATAATCCGCGGACTCTGCTTTGCGGCAGCGCAGATTCGGGAGATGATAATGAGTTGGGTGTTGACGATCCGGTCAAGGGAGAGGCAGTGCTAATCAATCATCGAAATGACAAGGCAGCCTCTCTCCCTCCGGACGACCTCCCTGCTCGTATCACTCCGGACTTGGACTGTACAACACACGAGGATACGGCGTGAGCGGCAGGGACAGGCGGAGGTACACCGAGGCTTGGAAAGATATGGAGAATGTGCATGGCGCGTGCTGGAGAACACCGCCAAGTACAGATATCGCAATGGAGATGAGCTCAGAGTGTTCCACTTGTTCTTTCAACTCGACAATGAATCACATGATCAACCTCATGCACATTCACATACTCTGCTCTCGTATTATTATTCAGCACATCCTTGTACTCCCACAGTCCTCTCCCTCAGGTACCTCTTCCTCCTCCCCACTCCCACTAACGTTCTCCTCATGGTTTCCCGTTGTCTGCTGCGAGTCTGCTCCCATCCTACATCATTCACTGCTTCCCATGCGCGAGCATCACAACAAAAGCACATGCCACTCATGTAAGGGAGGAAATAGTAGAGAGAGAGAGAGAGAGAGAGAGGAAGAGAGAGAGAGAGAGAGTGGGAGGGAGGGGGGGGGGAGCGAGTCGAGTCACCACTTGTCCATTCCTCAGCGACCTTCTCCACCGTCCTCATGTTTAAATGTCTGGGAAGAGAGCAGCGGTGGGCAGTGAGTCCAGCCGATTGCCCAACCGCATGCAACGTGCGTCTCTTCCCTCATCTTCCCACTCATTCTCATCCCGACCGGGGCATGTTTACTTACCCTTGTCTCTCTCCTCTCTCCCTCTTTCCATACGCGCGCCGCATGGGCATGTCTGCTGTCTCCTGGAGTGCCATGATCTGTCGCCGTCCACTATTTCGTCACCCACCCTTTCACCCACGAGCCGCTCGATCGGTTGAGAATGCAGATGGGAGTGCCTTGACTTCTCCCTCTCTCCGACACAAACTAGACGTCTTTCTTGTCTGCCCACAAATACACATCACCAATTGCGCAATGTATGCAAATGAAGCGCCTCTCTCTGCCCCCTTTTCGTGCACTTTCGAGGGCCCATCCCGGGAGGAAAGACGAGAAGAAACAACGGGAAGAGTGCATGACCGATCTCTGCGAAAGGGTGCATCTCACGAAGCTACAAAGGGAAGCACGAGAAAGGAGGAGACGATGGGAAAGGAGGGACATGCCGGAGGCTACTTGGCATATCCATTTACTCACGAGTGGAAGGATCACGAGATATTGTCACGCCTTGGCGAGCGAGGCTCCGAAAAAGCAATCAGAAGAGGGGAAGCGACGATTAAACCAAATGAAAATATAGAGAAAGCAGACACAAATCATGGTCTTTAGACGAGCAACTAAGGAGATACCAGGAAGGGCGCATTCAATGATATTGAGACGTGTCGTGTAGTTAATGTTGAGGCATACGAGCTACACAGAATGTCACACAATTCCTAATCAGGTGAAGCAGTTCTTTGGTCCCTTATCGTCCTCCACTTTCCCTCGTCTATCCAATCTCTTTGCCATGAAATACAGAACGTCCATGTCTGAAATTTCGCCGAGGATGGACTCGTCCATTTAATGATTGTTTTCAGGCGCCCGCTCCATCGAGCAGTCAATTGAGAATAGCTACTACAACTACTTCTGCAATGAGTTCACGATTAACTTTGCCATTCCTTTAAGGTGCCAGGTAGTGCAAGAAAAGTGAGCAGCAAGATGTCGGAGGCCCACTTCCACTGACACTACGTTTTCATGACCTCACACTGGATAAAAAAGAACTGAGTGGCAAGCTGATCAAACTCTGCGAGGCAAGCAAAGGACGGTAGCCTTTCTCTCCTCTTCCCGTGAAGCTTTACCAATTTCTCGCGAAAAGCAACAACGCAGTCATGAGAAAGGCATGAGGAGCAGATCGAACAATGCAAAGTTAGAGCGCAGACGGGATAAACAGTTCAAAGTGTACGGAATCTCCACGCTGGCAAGGAATTCTCTAGCAGCAAGTGTACCGTGCACAAGAACAGACAGTAACGTGGCAAAAAGTTCAAGGACGGCTTCACAGCTTATTGGTACAAAAAACTCTTCACTTCATAACAATTCCAAAGAGAACATTTGTTGAGAATATTATTTGCGTAAACAAATATGGAATATTGGCAAACCTTTGGAATATAGCGAGGAGGGCAAAATCCGGAAGTTTTGCGGCGGAAATAGCACAGGTAGCAGTGCTGGGAATAGCCATCGAGGACTTATTCTTCTGGGAAGACGAACGGTTTGAACGACCGAGAAGCATCTTTATTCTTGCTTTCTTCTCGAGAACTCGGCAGAATTAGAAGCAAAATCAGAAGAGCTGCTGCATTCACAGGCGAGCAGGCAGCAAATGAGTATCTTCCTCACGAATACGCTTCTGTAATGATAGAAAATCTAAGAAAGAAAAAAGATGCATGGAAAACACGCGAAACTGTCCCGCAAGTACAAATAAATGAAGAGATGTCCAGTACACCAAATAAATGCTTCAGTTAATAAAGTAACGCCGTCTTTTAGGTTAAGCAATTGCCATTGAAGTAATAGCGCGAATGAAAATCCAACGACAACTTTTTTATATTAACAAAGCTGAAGAAAATTAATTACGAAAAAACAAGTGGTGGATGGTGCAGCCGATCAGAGAGGACATGTTTCTAGAGATCAGGAATCAATAATATATGGAATGTCGAGAGAAAGAACGCCGCGACACAATAAAACAGTGAATGATCAAACGATGCAATAATAGGAGAGACACTACAGGGCGCGTCGACTAAAAGGACCGAAAGCGAGAACTGAATATGACTTTCGATAACTGAAGGCACGACGAGTCGGTCTGGAAGGCCTACAGAAGGGATTAGCATAGATGATGAGACTGTGGTGATTGGACATAGGCAGACACAAAACGAGAATGAGGGAGCGGCAGATTTGAGGAGAACCAGAAACTCCAATCACAGTCACGACACGAAGGGAGAGAGTGTCAAGGATGTCAATGAATAACAATCAAAGTCCAAGTGAACAAGGAGGAAAGAGTAGATGGCCGCAACCATCAAAAGTGAGAGGGGAGAGAAATCTCTCCATTCTATCACAGAGATCATCGAAAACGGCGCAGCTCAAATTAATTAAAAAGGAAAATTAAATGAAAAAAATTATAGTTTGAAAATGCTAGCGAGTCCTTGCCGCAGGGAGAAAGGTACAAAGTACGCGCACAATTAGAGAAACACACAGCCCGCTACACAGCAAATTGTGATGAGCACCGCAAGAATGCATCACACTTCTCCGAAGGAGCATCATGCGAATAACACTCTTCTTTACCTTCTCCCTCACTCTCTCGGGTACTCCCCCATTCCACTCTTTCTTATTCTCTCTCTGCTCAACCGCGTTCCATTCGTTCTTCTGGCTAGGAGCCAAGAGCGGCTCCGCCTCTTCTCTTCATTGCTGGAGCCGTGCCAGGCCCCGCCTACCGGGGAGAAGGGAGTTCGTGAGACCAAGTAGAGCCTAGCAGGAAGAGAGTGAGTGAAAGAGGAAGAGAGGGCGAAAAGAGGGGAGATGAAGAGAGAAGGGGAAAGCGTGAGTTGAGTGGAAAGAAGATGGAAGGCCTTCAACTCGGGAAGGGGATGAAGGGGGCACCGGAGGGCAGGCAGGGGACTTGTGAGTGACTGCCAGACACGGGCCACCCGGGCCGTAGAACTACCAGGCGTTTTCGCGCGCAAAACAGTTTAGAGCCATGCAAGGCGCTTCGATGAGTGGCACCTGTGTAGGAAGAATGGAACGATGTAAAGTGAAGAGGTCGTGAGAGAGAGAGAGAGAGAGAGAGAGAGGAGAGAGACAGACAGAGACAGAGAGGAGAGTTGAGAAGGAGGAAGAGAATGAGGTCAGTAACAGCAGCGCCATTAAAAGGCAGCGGAAACTAGCAAGAAACAAGCACAATCAAGCGACGAATAAACAAGTGAAACTGCCATGTTTGAGAGAGAGGGAGAGAAATAGAGAGAGAGAGAGAGAGAGAGAGAGAGAGAGAGAGAGCGGAAGGGAGAGAGAAGAAAGAGGGTGACCTAGGACGAGATGGAGAAGTGGAGGAATCGAAACTGATGGTGAGGGTAAAGAGCCGCTTTGTCATGCTTGTCTTGTTAGTGGCCGATGACCGGGGTAAAGCCGTCTTCCCTCCATGCATTAGCTAGCCCAAACGAATAAGGCGAGTCAATGGAACCATACGAACATAGCAGAGAGGAGAGAGAGAAAGAGAGAGAAAGAAAAGAGAAAGAGGTAAAGGAAGCAAGAGAAAAAAAGAGAAACAGAAAAAGAGAGAAAGAGAGCTAGGTAATGAAAGGTGGGGAGAAAGGGAGCTACAAACAAGACATAATTAGATAGAGAGAGAGAGATATATATAGAGATAGAGATATAGAGGAAAAGTACAGGGAAAGCTCAAAACGACTGCTTATTTTTGAAGACACTATCAATATTACAGCGGATACGGAAATGAAGGAAGAGAGGGGAATGTGATCGTGTTGGTTCTTTGATCACATCCAGTCACAACTTATCGTGTGAGAGAGGATAAACAGCCTGGGGCCATCAGTCATTGAGGAGAGTCTCTTCTTATTAATAGGGAAGAGGAGACAGTGGAAGAGACTTGTTGAATCATCTTGAGATGGGTCATGGTAAGAGCAAGTCATGCTTTTCTTCAGAACTCGGCTGGCATCTTGGCTTGAATCATCAACTAGACATGACAGACCAGTCACAGGCAAGGGAAAAGCAGCGCTCCATGACCATCTGGTGGGAATAAGGAAAGGGAGGAAAGAGAGAGAGAGAGAGAGAGAAGAGAGAGAGAGAAAGAGAGAGAGAGAAAGAGAGAGAGAGAGAGAGAGAAGGCTGCTTCATATGCAGACGGTAAGAGAAGCGCGCGAACCGGCGTAACCTATATTTCTTGGACACAACTGCATACAGTTAGTTATTCGCTAACGACCTCAGGTGAGGAACAACCACTCATTTCAGAGAGATGGCCATAGCATTACTCACCTATGGCTCATGAGATGGGTGAGAGAAAGAGAGGGAGAAAAAGAGAGGGAGAAAAAGAGAGAGAGAGAGGAGAGAGAGAGATGGAGAGAAAGAGAGGGAGAGAGAGAATGAAGGAGAGGATGAAATAGAGACATCTCTTATAAAATAGAGACATCTCTTATACATTGTTTACTGGTCGCTAATGGTGACGGTTGTGGTGACGGTCTTCCGGCTCTGCGGCTACCGGCACTCCAAGGCTCAGCTGGTAGAAAAAGGGAAGGAGGGAGAGGGAGAGATAGGGAGAGATGATGAGAGAAGGGAGAGTGGAGAAAGAGAGTGAAGGAGAAATAGACGGTAAGAGAGAGAGAGAGAGAGAGAGAAGGAGAGAAAGAGAGGGACGAACATGAGCATCAAAATGACATAGCTCATGTGAGAATATACTAGTGGGTAATAAATTGCGTGCGGAACCCCCCCCCCCCCTAACTGTCCCGTTCTTGAATAAAGATTAATGGAAGGGATGCATACACGACATGGCGAGAGAGCAGGCCTGATCCACATCCCAGAGAAGAGCGACTGAATAACAGACTATGCTGCCTGCCTTGACTATCAAGACTAACACCAAAGAGCAGAGTTGGAATCAGCTGACATCTCTTAGTTGTCTGTCTACACCAACGAAGTCGTCGAGGCCTGAGATGCTACTTTAGAAAACTGCCAAGCGCCTTGTTTGTTGTTGTCTCGCGAGGAATGGGTGGGGAAGGGGTGAAAGGCGCGTGCAGACAACGGTCACGTGTGTATGGGCTAGACAAGGTAGACAAGAAGTAGACTAGAGTAATGAGGGGGAACAAGCAAAGAGAGAGAAAGAGAATGAGAAAGAAAGTGAGATAGAGAGTGAGAGGGAGAACAGAAAACGAGTTCCTCATTCAGTTCTCTTCCTCATCACCACACGAAAAGGAAACGCAGTTTCTCGTTCTTTGTAGAAGAGAGCGAGAGAAAGTGATAAACGAATTAGGGAGGGATATAAAAAGAGAAATAAAGACTAAAGTGCACACACAAACTCCTATATTTATTAATTTATTTGCAGATCATGTGAACAATAAAACAAGTCACAAGTCACACAATTGAATGTTTTCAATTAAGCACTGAAAAAAGAATCAGCGAGAGCGTTCGACTAGGATAATTGTGAAAAAAAGATAGCAGTAGGAAGAAAGGAAGAACAGTAAAGTTTTATTAAAAGAGATCGGGTAGATTCTCTATGGAGTTTGCTCCCTCTTTAATAGGGCCAAGCTTAACGCCCCTCATGAACCTCCTATTTCCACCTCCTTTCTCTCATAACGACGCATCATGACTCGAAAAAGAGATCGATCACATATGGTGAGAGGAATGAGGAAGGAAAGAACGCCGCGGAGAAAAAGAAGAGAGCCGTGTCAAGAAGGAAAAAGAAGAGTTGGGATGTTCAAGGAGAGAGACAGAGAAGAAGTCAGAGAAAGAGAAATAAAGGAGGAAAGAAAGAAAGAGAGAGACAGAGAGACAGAGAGAGAGATGGCTAGACGGAGACAGGTTCACCAGACACAAATTAAGATCGAGTGCGTTTGCATTCTCACCAGCCTACAGCCTACTCAACACAGCTAATGCTAGATTTATTGGTTCGGTTGAATCTGGGCGCGGAGATTGGCGAGAGAGCGTGGAAGAGGTGGAGGGGGAGAGTGAGAACGAGAGGGCGAAGAAAGAGTGAAGAAAGGAGGGAGAGACAAAATGAATGGATGATGTGTAAAGAAGGTGGCAACTGTAGGGAGACTGTCTGGCTAAAAGGAATGGACGCTGTGCAGGCTATGGTGGAGACGGTAGAAGACCATCTAGAGGGAGAGAAGAGAAGAAGAGATGACAGACAGGCAGAGAGAGAAGAGAGAAAAGAGAGATGGTGATCAGAGTAAGAGAGAAATCATCCGTCGCGAGAGTACATTTTGCGGTCTTCTTCTCGTCGAAGCGGCCACCTCCATCGAGAGTAAATAGAATCTCTTCTCTCTCGCAAGCACAATGTGATACCAGCTACCATTTACATACTGTGCAGTGAGAGAGAGGGGAGAGAGAAACAGAGAGAGAGAGAGAGAGAGAGAGAGAGAGAGAGATGAGAAAGAGAAAGATAACATAGAGACACAGGAGAACAGTGAAAGATAACAGTCACATTTACATTCACGACAACAGAGAAGAATGAAAACGCGAGGTCGGAGGGCGAGAAAATGAGAGTCGCAACGAATGTCCTATGCATAAGTTTGATTGGAATGGATGGGGAAGAAAGTGAGGAGAGTGGAGTATCCGACTGCTACGTGAAGCTGCTTTTCATTCTTAGACTGGCTTCCGTCTGCAGACAATGAGAATGAATTCCATTCCGGCACTACACTCAACGGTTCTCAGTTCAAGAGAAATTGTCAGGCCATCCGGCTGCACACATATTCACTTCAGAAGGAAGGACTTTTCTAGTAGACAGGTCACGGGAGGAAGGAGATTTCCACCACCACGAAAACAAGCATAGCAGTACACGGCAATGAAGCTTCCGTCTCTTGTCTACTCTCTCTCTCTCTCTCTCTCTCTCATTGGCTCTCTCTAGTCTGCTTTTTTCTTAATGCGCTGACGTAGACGGAAGTGCTAGAGAATCAAAAGAACGATGAAGAAGTGACAGAGTGTTTTCGACGTTGTGCCAACTTTGTTACTGCTTGCCTAAGGAAGAAGAGAGTGAAATGGAAGAGGAAGTGGAGAGAAGTAGTACAAAGAAAACTAGAGCCTAGCCTGATCTAGAAAAAAAGTACTGGTGATGGGAAGAAGTCTCTGAGCGCATATGCATGGCTGCTATTGCGAATTCAGCCAGCAGTCTTGCGCAAAGAGCATACTCTTTCAAACCCCTCAGGCAAGGAGTGAGAAGAGAAAGAGAGAGAGAGAGAGAGTGAGCGAGAGTGAGAGAGAAGAGAAAGAAAGATAGAGAGTGAGCGAGAGTGAGAGAGAAAGAGAGAGAGAGAGAGAGAGAGAGAGAGAGAGGAAGCACATGAGAACAATGGGAATGTCCTCACTACATACTTTCGTCTTCTCGCTCTTCTTCTTGCGGTCTCTTTCTCCCTCCTGATCTCTCTCATTCTCTACTCTCTAGCCACCTTCGAAAAGAGCTCCTGTTGTGAGCCGAGATATGAGACTCCAGCACGCGGTGCAGAAAAAGGAAACGGATTGAAAGGGAATATCCTCTCTCTCTCTCTCTCTCTCTCTCTCTCCTTTCGAAGACTTGCGTGCCCAGAGGTGCAGTTCTCTCTTTCTCTGTGTCTCTCTGCCTTTCTCTCTCTCTCACTCTTGGCACAAGTCCAAGTTGGGCACGTGACCGAAGAGAAGAAGAGGACTATAGAAGCTCTCCTGTCTTGGTTGGTCAGTCATTCTGTATTCATCCTCCTAAACAGGAAATCTGCAAGGGAATCAGTTGATTTCTCACATCAGTTGGCAAGAAACAATGATTGTGACGTCAGTGCGCGTGCATTTTTAGTCATGACAGACACGGATAATATCATGCATTCTAGGAATTAACAGGAAATGGGAAGGTGCTTGGATAAGGGGATCTTCTTGTGGTGTTACGACGTGAGAGAATAAAAGAAGTTTGAAAGGAGTGGCACTTCTGCAAACAGCAATTCTAATGAAATGAGAGATGAAGGAAGAAGGACATCATATGAAGGGCATCCATTCCCAGGATAGGGAGAATTACGAGGCACAGAGGCAGATGAGATCTCTCAACACCTACCAATGGATAGATGTCACGAACTCTTATTATAGGTACGCTTGAATTTGCAATGTAATAAATGAGAACGAATGATGCTCTGACTTTTTGAATATTTTTTTGAAAGAGAGTGGAGTCTCTCGGCTACGCACTTGAATTGAGAGAAAATGAGCAGTAGTCCCGGAAGGCATGAATTTCTTCCTGAAGATGGATCCGGAAATGGTAGAAATCGGCTTCTCCCTTACGGTCGGCACTGCCAAAAGAAGGCAGGGCGCATGTCCGGACAGACCCATTTCCTTCTCATCATCTTCTGTGTTTCTCTCCATCTCACTCTGTCCCCCTCGCTCCCTCTCTGCTTTCCCCCTATCTCCCTCTCTTTCTGCCCCTCTCTCCCTCTCTGCCTCCCCCTTCTCTCCCTCTCTGTCTCCCCTCTCTCCCTCTCTGCCTCCCCCTTCTCTCCCTCTCTGTCTCCCCTCTCTCCCTCTCTGCCTCCCCCTTCTCTCTCTCTCTGTCTCCCCTCTCTCCCTCTCTGTCTCCCCTCCCTCTCTCTATCTTCCTGCTATAGTCTGGTACAGCTGAAAAATTACATGTAGAAAGAAGCAGCTTAGCCGATGCGAGACTGTCTGGTACTACTCTCATCTAGATACTCTTTTAGCGGTTAGGCGCAAGGAACAAAAAAAGTGGATTGTATTGTGTTCAGTCGTTGAAATCCGTCGGTGAATGCGGTAGGTCTCATTGAGAAAGTGTCAGAGGGGGTTCGTCGTCTCTCTTTCTCTCGCTTTTCTCTCATTCTTCTCTTTCTCTCTCTCTCTCTCTCTCTCTTTCGCTCTCTCTCCCTCCTGTCTCCGCTGTCTCGCCCTCTCCCCCTTCTCACGATCTCGCTCTCTTCTTTCTCTTTCCGTCTCTCTTCTGATCTCACCATTAACTCTCACTTTCTGTGGTGGCAGACGGGTGGCGGCTGAACGACATCGACCACAGAAAGCGAACGATAAAAAGAGAATAATGGCTTTGTGTTTGAGGCGCTAAAGTGTTGAGGCGCTTGAGAGAGATCGAGAGACAAGAGAAAGGGAAAGAGTTAGAGAGAGATGAAGGGGAGAGAGAGAAAGGGAGAGAGAGTGAACAGGTTGAAGACAGAAAAGAACAGAGAGGAACGCATAGCTCGTAGAATCAAAAGGCGCGAGACACATAACGCCTTGGAGAATGCATTACGACTGCCGTATAAATGGAGAGAGAGAGAGAGAAGAATACAGCAGAGAGTGAACGAAAGAGTGAGTAAAGCTAGGAGGAGCAGAGGGATGAAAGGGAAGCGGAACACCGTGGGTGGCCATGGCTGGGTTATGCATTGTGTCCAAAAAGATGAGAGGAAGAGGCCTAGACAGCCTGAGGCTAACGAGATGAATGGGTAGGTCTCCAGCCAGACGGCCTTTTGAATTGACTAAAAAAGGTATAATAGAAAGCAACATTTTTGCTAAATATATACAAATCTCATGGCGTGCTTTTTCCTTGAAGACACGTTTAATTCTCACGAAACAGTGCTCAAAAGAGGAAAAAGAAAGGCCTGCAGCCTGGAGGTGAGGAACGGCAAGGGGGAGGGGGTGAATGACGACAGCGTGGGAGGAAAGGGAAGGGGATGGGGGCGGAGAGAGGGGGCATTGGAAAGTGAGAGAAAGAGAGTGAGAGAGAGAGTGTATGATAGAGAGAGAGAAGAGAGAGTGGGAGCAATGAAAGCAATCTGGAAACGATTGATAGGACGTCATGGAGGGGAACGTTGTTCGAGTAGCTTGTTTAGACAGGCAGCACATTGTCAGTGTGACCCATTGCAATTCCATCGAACAGCAAAAAGAACAGGCCAAATGAGAAGGAATGCAAACTGCAGCTACAGTATCTTCTGCCTGTTCCTCTTACCCTCTTTCTCTGTCTCTCTCGCTTTTCTCTGCTCTCTCCATTATGACATTTGAACGGAAGAAAAGCAGTGATTCATTCAAGCTTGGCTTCTCCATTGCAATTCAGACGTCTTTGCAATTTGAAGGAGGCCACGAACACGAAGAATCACTCAATTTACGAGTGAAGGAACAAAGGCGTAACTACAACTTGAACCACACAACAATCATACGAACTCGAGCAAGAGATAAGCAAAAAGGAGAGAAATAGACAGAAGAAGAGAATGATAGATCATTCTAAAACAAAGGTCGATTCTTCTCTTTTAGGAGTGCGCACCCTCACAAGTGCAGAGGAAGAGAACCAGACTGTAGTCTACTTGAGAGAGAAAGCGAGAGCGAGAGAGAGAGAGAGAGAGGGAGAGAGAGAGAGGGAGAGAGAGAGAGGGAGAGAGAGAGAGCGAGAGGGAGAGAGAGAACGCGAGGGAAAGAGAGAGAGAGAAAGCGAGAGAGAGAGAGAGCGAGAGAGAGAGAGAGAGAGTACAGGCGTAGATATATTCAGTACATCTTCAAGAAATATGGATTTAGATCAGACTGTAGGGCTACCAGCCACGACTCCCGACTAACAGAAATCAATGGGAATTCAAAAAAAAATCGAGAACGTTTTATTAGTTTGACTGGGAGTAGAGAAGGACTCATAAAAATAGAAACTCCGAGCTGTTGGAGACTAACAAACACAAACGGACACTGCGGAGAAAGTCGAATTAAATCATGTTGCTACAATAGCCAGTTACTGCATTATAGTAATGTTATGCATTGAACAAGCATATTTAAAATAGGCATAAATGAATGCTCTAAACATGCAAAAGAAGAAGGGAAGAGGTTGGAGGAGGAGAGGGTAACAACGACATCTCTCCACAGAATACAGTCTCCATCCGACGAAGGGAGCAGAAGAACCGTCGAATGAGGACGACAAAGGAGAAAAGGCATGTGCTTCTCTCTCTCTCTCTCGTACCCTCTCTCAACCCCTCTCTCTCACCACTCTCTTTCACCCTCTCACCCTCTTTGTCAATCTCTCTCTCTCTCTCTCTCTCTCTCTCTCTCTCTCTCTTTTCATCCCTGTCTTCGCCTCTCGCTAATTCATGCCTTTCTCTACATCACTCTTCTGCATCCTTCTTTCTCTTCCCCTTGCTCTCCAACGGTGTTCATTCCTATCATCTGTCTGCATCTTTCTTGCTCCTTTTTTTTATCGCGCACACACTCTCTTTCCAATCACGTGGTGAATGTTTGAAAGCAATAGAAAAAAGAGAACATTATGTTGCAAAGTGAAGTTGACAGAGGCGGAATGACAAAGAGAGTGAGATAGAGAGAACTAGAGATTAGGAGAGAAATTAAGCAACAGAAAGATCTACATAAACAGAGAGAAAGTAAGAAAGAGAGAGAGATTGAGCGAATGAGCGAACCAAGAGAGAGAGAGAGAGAGAGAGAGAAAGAGGGAGAGAGAGAGAAAGAGAAAGAGAGAGAGAGAGATTGAGCGAATGAGCGAACCAAGAGAGAACGAGAGAGAGAATGAGAGAAAGAGAGCAACGAGAACAAACTCGCCGCTCCCGAATAAACACTTTTACAAGACTAAAAGTGTGTTACAAAAAGAGGGCACAGAGAAACAGAATCAAAAAAGAGGATTTGTAGAGAGTATAGCATTAGAGAACGAGAGAAGAGAGCGTGAGAGTGAGTGAGTGGCAGAGAAAGAGAGTGATAAAAGTGCTGCTGGATGTGTGCGCAGGACTCTGCAAGGGAAGGCGGACGGAGCGAGAAAGAGCAGCGGCTGAACGAACAGCAGCTTGTTTCGCAGTGTGAATAAACAAAGTGAGAGGAGAGGAGAGAGAAACAGAGATAAGTGAAAAGGGAAAGAGAGAGAGAGAGAGAGAGAGAGAGAGAGAGAGAGAGAGGAGAGGGAGAGAGAGAAGGGTGCAGACAATCCTCTGCAACAGCTTCTTCTTCCCGTCGCACTCCACCATCTTGCAAGCAACACAGTGACGATATTGGGGTAGCCGATGGCGGGGGTGGGCAGAAAGAGAGGAAGAGAAGAAAGAGAGACAGAGAGAATGAGAGAGATACAGAGAGAGAGCGAAAGAGAGATAGAGACAGAGACAGAGAAAGAGATGAAAGAAACTGAGGTGGGGGAGAGTGAGAGAGGAACAGATGGCAGCAATTTGAATGGGAAAAGCAATGCAAACTGTCCTTGAAGTGCACAGTTTTCATGCTCTTTGCAAGCTTCCTTAAGCAAACAGAATAGAAGCTGCAGCAAAAACAAGACGCTGATTAATGTGACAGAGGAATGCAGAGAATCAGCAAAGCTAGCAGTTATCATGACATTTCCTACATTGTCACAGTTTAAAACGATTATGAAACTGAAGGGAAATCTGCTTCAGTTAGAAGCGGCGTTGAGGTGAGAGGAATTTGAATGCGATTGGCATATGATAGGCGGGAAAGAAGGAAGCGTGGGGTCGTGAGAAAGAGAAAGGGAAGAGACAGAGAGAGCGAGAGAGAGAGAGAGAGAGAGAGCAGAGAAAAGAGCTCTCTCATGAGAGCAACTAGCAAAGAGTGATCATATGATGTGGTGCAGCCACTCGACAGTATGGGCATGCTGAGGTCGTGTGCTAGACAGTGAGAAAGAGAGAGAGAGACAGCGAGAGAGAGAGAGAGAGAGAAGGAGAGCAGGGACAGGTCATGAGAGAAACAGTGGTGTGAGAGAGGTTAGTTAGTCTGACCTCGCGGATTGCCTGGACAGCCACTGACTGCCCGGCTCTTCAGCCCGTTTCCTAGACGGGAGGGAGAGGGTCAACTCAGCTTTCGCTTGCCACGAGCTTCCATTCTGTCTACTCGCGGGGACCACGAGAGAGAGAGAGAGAGGGCGAGAGAGCGAGAGAGATAGGTGGCAGGAGAGAGACCGAGAGAAGTACAGAAATCGCGAAAGGAGACGCGACGATAGCTTCTCCTTGCATTTCTCTCACGACATTGCCCTCTTTAGCACTCGCTCTCTATATTTTACGCACTCTCTTCTCTTCTCTCGCTTTCTCTCTCTCTTGCGCACTCTCTTCACTATATGCTCGTACCCGGTCGCTTCTTTCACTACAGCTGTCCTAAATTCGCAGCCGAAAGTAGAAGCGACAGGAAAGACGAGAGAACGAGAAAGGAGAGAGAGCATAAGAAAGAGAGCGAGGGACATCTTCCCATCTCCTCATCTCATCACATCTCTCTTCTCCAGTCAATTCCTCAAGCGCAGACATATTCATGTAAATGCAGAAACAGACTGTAGTTCATGTAATAAAATGAACACATCACTCCTGACTGGGATGGCGCTAATAATTCTATTCTGTCTAGACAGAATAATGCTTCTTCTCGTTTTATTGCCGAAAAACGGCGAGATGAAAGCGATGACGACGATTATCATGGATTATCATGGATTGATGGTCTGCGTGGAGGGCGGAAACGGCACATGCTATACAGGAAAAGTAGCATTTCACGATTAAGCCATTCTAAGGATTCATCGAGTAAGGACAGCAAATGAGCTATTGGAATGATCACACTCACATCTCCTGCCAATTCCATTGTAAGTGCCATAGGAAAGACGAACAATTTCAGGTGAACTTCTCTTAGTATTCCACTTTTAGAAATGGAAAGAAAAGAGAGAAAGGGAAATGTGAAAAAGAACGTCTTGGTCTAAGATATGAGAAGAAGCTAGAAAGGAGTAGAAGAAGCAAAGTACATGCAAGAGGAAGGGAGAATGGCAGCCGAAGGGGAGGAACAGACAAGAGAGTAATGAGTGGGGAAGGAAAGGGCAGCAACTGTTGCAGAAAGTAACGAAGAATGGAGAAATCGAAAAAAAGGAGATCTTCAACGAATTCCATCCTCCGAGAACATCAGGTAGCAGAGAACAAGGCGTTCACAGTGGAAAGAGAAGAATAATAAGAGGAAGTGAAAGAGCAAGAGAATGGGAGAGACGCAGGCAGTCATAGAAGAAGAACCACTGCGATCGTAAATCTCCACGCGCGCAGGCAGTTTCCAGGCGGAAGCACTATGGAAGTGATCAGCGAGAGTGTATCAGAGAGGAGAGGGGAGAGAGAAGGAGAGAGATTAAGGAAGAAAGACAGCATGAGAATGAATCTTTCTATACACATGACATCTGCGAGGAATGAGCATGAAACCTTTGTCGTCACGCGCAGAAGAAAGAAAGCACCACGCACTCTCGGGCTCCCGTTCACCAAGTGATCAAACATCCTCCGATGTTACAGCTCATGGGTAATGAATTCGGCTCATTTCGTGATTGGGAGAACAGGAGCAGGACTGAGGCAGAGAGTGGAAGAGTCTACAAGTAAAAAGTGAATCGAGCACGTGGAGGAGGGCAAGCACAAAAACAAGAATCATGCACAGGAATAATCTCATGAACAGCACGTCCACCGAACCCTCTCTGAAGAAACTGCCACTCTTTGCGAAGAAGGAGAGCGAAGAAATCTGGAGTAAGCGAGAGCATGTGTAAGAATGCAAAGGTAAACATAACATGCACCTCGCTAGCTAGAGAGTATAACTTCGAGAAGCCATTGAACTCGGATTGCTCCCAGTCAGAGCCTCTCCATCTAAAGAAAGATAATATGCATAAGAAGGCAGGGGGAGAGAGAGCGGCAGGTAAGAGAAGGCGAAGCAGACAAGCTATGCTAAGACTGCCGGAAAGAGTTTGAAGGGATGTCCCAGACTGCTGCCCTAAGGAGATCAAATTGCACGATGGGGCAATCGTCTACGTCAGCAGATTGCCAGACGGACGCAGAGAAGGAAAAAGAGGCGAGGGCAGGGCATTTCAAGGCTCAGTTTGTGAAATATGTATGTAAGAAGAGAGAAAGAGAATCAGTTGTCATTCAGAAAGGAAAAAGGCAACAGTTTACGGAGACATTCTCGGGAATAACCAGTCAAAAGGCAGGAAGATGAAGAAGAGGTCTGCTTATCTGGAAATGACAGACTGCCGTGAACAAGGTTGTCACTCACAATATTCGGAGAGAGAGAGAGAGGTTAAAGATGGCGTGGGCCAAGACGCATCGCCTATCGATAGGCCGAGCCTTCTCTGCTACGCGCGTGACTGTCACACCTTCATTCTAGTGAAACCGAGTTGTTGAAAAGAGGAGATAGAAGAAATAACTGAATCGGTTCCAGCCAGAGGAGGCACTCTTCTCTTTTTATAACTTATTCACCGGCAACAATCGAGAAATCATTAGAAGATTGCGAAATGGAGAAGAGAAATCAACTAATAGAAATGCAGGAATGTCTGTTGTGTGTGGGTGTATTGGGTTCAAGAAGCTGGGTGAGAGAGAAGGTAGATAGTCAGACAGAGAGAGGGATGAATAGGGAGAGAGATAAAGATAGAGAGAGAAAGAGAGAGAGAGAGAGCGAGAGAGTGAGAAAGTTGACAAGGAACTGAGACAATGGGAGAAGCAATCATGAGAAATAACTACAGCAAGAAAAGATACTGAGCGAGCTCTTACCATCATCTTCCGCGCGACCGGAGTCATCAATCAGCCCGCTGGCCACCACCCTCTCTCTCTCTCCCTCCCTCTCCCTCTCCCTCTCACTCTCACTCTATTATTTCTTTAAATCACCGAGAAATACCATCGGTTCAGCCATCGAGATCGTAGCACTCGGCTACCTTAAAATGAATGAAGGAGAATGAAACAAAGCGAAGTTGCAGAGAGAGGAAATCAGGAAGATCGAGAAGGAACAAGAGGAAGAGAGAGAGAGAGAGAAAGAGATAGAGAGAGAGAGAAAGTGGAAGAAAGAGGGAGGAGGGAGGAGTGGAGAGCGCGAGAGAGAGCAGATAATGCAGTGAATGCTGAATGAAAAGATGTCAGGAATTGGCTAAGCGCAGCTAATTGTCTTCGATGCGCAAGAATGGATTGGACAGTGGATGGAATGCGAAGATGAAGATTGAAGGAAGAACAGGGAAATCCACATCCCGTTCCTGCGCGAAAACAACACGAATTATTGGTTTGGTTCCTCGGGGGAAAGCGACAATGACACTCTCAACACGAAGTGCAGACAGTTATGGGAGGACACAAAGATTACCTCAGACTCGGACTAAACACGACACTCGTTCGCATCTTGTTTTCCGCATCTCGTGAGAGGAGACCGCGACTTCCTTGTAAACACACGAGAAAGAGACAGAGCAACACGAGAACGAGGATTGGGGCACTCTTGGCAAACAGCCAAGAGTGGCCATCACAGACAGCGACGAAGAGGTCGTGGGAGAGAAAGAGTAAGAGAAAGACAGAGAGAGGGAGAGAGAGAGAGAGAGAGAGAGAGAATGAAAGCACTTGGAAGTGGCGGGCGGAAGTAGCCGGGAATAGACGGCGACCTTCCTTTTCTCGTCGACTAGACTTGCCTCTCATTTCTCTGTCCACCTCTTCTCTCTCTATATGTGCCTCTCCCTCTATCTCTCTCACTTTCCGTTCCTCTCTCATTCTCTCTCTCTTTCTCTTCCTCTCTCCAGCTGAGTACACACAAGTGCATAGCAGTGCGCGGTTGTACACTCCCGGTATGCAGAGCCAGACAGGCACTAGACTCCCTTCATCCACCGAAGAGGGGCTGACCGGTGGCCAGGGACTGCTCCTTTCAAATTGACTGTTCAAGGCACTCGGCCATCTCTTTCACTGATACTTCATTCCTTCTCTCAG